>VDFB02356643.1:0-26061 GCA_007258455.2 Sequoia sempervirens | reverse complement strand
GTCCCTAAATGTAAACAAGGCGGCCAAATTTTGAAAATGACTTATTCTAGTGTATGCAACTTCAAATCTCACCTAGTTTGAATGGTGTCTAGCTATGATAGAGAGAAGAAAGAATCACCCTTATGCTACATGGATTAAGAAGTTTAGATTATTTATATTTTTGTAGAGTTTTCAAGATTTTTCAGTGTACCTTGCATATGGCCCCTCCCACCACTAATAGCACACAGGTGGAAAATAATTTGGTGGTGCATACATTATGCAAACCAATTTTACTATCACCGAGCATGGTAAGATGTGGCCAAAAGGAAGCCAAGGCTTGAAAAAGAAATACTTGGCATTGAAGAATGGATATGCTATGGATTTAATAAAAAGCAGATTATTTGAGGTAATTTTGATGATAGAGTACATGATAGGGCTTAGTAAAGGGGGAGTATTTGATTGGGGTGAGCTACTTAGTATCGAGATCCATGAATTTATGTCTATGAAGCATAAGGGTTTCTATGTGACCCAACATGCTCTAGGATTATTCCTTGATGCAATATACACTGAGGTAACAGATGAAGAAGTGACCTGATACTTCCAATGACCCTTTGTGGCCCTTTGTTTTTCAATGAAAATCCTTGAGAGTAGTATTTTGATGTACAAGGACAAGAGGACAACCAAACTTATACAAAGAAAAGAAAACACTAAGAAGAAGACAAAACATTTGAAGAAGTAGCTATAGAAGAAAGTGAGTGGGAAGAAGAATCCAAAGAGATAGACGCATAAGTTCTCCCTTCAACATCTTCATCACTGACCCTACCTTATAGTGATGAAGAGCACCACATTGAAGAGTGGTTGACCAATTCGGGACTCCCTTGGAAATAATAGAGGTTCCTCCAATGAGTCCTTTGTATTAGAGTTTTGGAATATGACCAATTTTTTAGAGGCAACCATGGTGGAAAGGAGTCAGGGATCTGGGTACTTTTCAAATTTAGTTACAAGTAGAGATCACTTCCCCTACTCCCACACATTCCAAACTATATATCCATTCAGAGTGACATTTAGAGATGCTTTCTATAAAATTTCCATGTCCATATCTTGTTGATCCAATGAGTACTATACAAAATTTATTCAAAGTTTGGAGCCCATGGCTCATGTAGTGCTTGAATTGGCCAATGGTTCCAAAGGGTTGGATGGCATACATCATTCATTGTTCATATAGGAAGCTTTGTGTATTTAGAAGTTGGTTGAGGAGGAATTCCACATGTAGTTCATCCCCATATTTTTAAACCAAGGATGTCCAGGGCAGTTCACACAGGAAATGCAAAACTTGGTTACCTATTTGGAATCTAGATCCCTTCTTTTGGAGTTTTAATTGGGAAGATTTTGGCAGCTTTATATTTAGTTGAACATCATTTTTGATAGAAGTATCTCATGTTGGAGATTGAGATGTGTGCACAGAGGAAGTAGATAATGTAGCCCTAACTAGTGAAAATTTACGTGAAGTGATGGAGGACCAACACATATAGTTTCAGGAGTAGTTGGCTCAACAAACCCAACTCACTGAAGCTGTAAAAGAAAAGTCGACAGCCACAACAAAGGAAGTAGTACTACACAAAGCTGAAGTGGCTAATAGTATAGATGCCCATGATCAGGTCCAAAAGAAACTCATGGAAGTAGTTAACATGGTCAAAACCTCCAAGAAATGAGAATTCATAGCTACCCATAATTTGAAATAACAGATTGAAGAAGTCTACAATCTTTGGACTGCCATCCAACATACTTCCACTACACCTTCCATTTTGTTGAGTTGATGCCCCAAGGACATATTTTGCCTCCCATGCTGAAGGAATATTTTGTAGAATGATTTGAATTATAAAGTGGTTTCCAATATTAGTTATCTGATTCTTGTTAATAACTTGTTTCATAGGTTAATTGTTTTAGGCTTAGTTTGGGAATCTTTTAAAATGGTTTGTTCACTGACAAACATTGTCCCCTTATATTGAATAATCATAGGGAACACAATCTTTGCCTTTGGCTTCCCCTCCACATGTGCATGCAAGAACTAATCTGAATAAAAGCTTTGTGAAAAGAGTATTCTGTCTCAGTATGTTGTTAGGGTACCACTTTGTACAATTTGTAAATTCTAGCTTCAAACAGTCAACAACTTTAGAGTATATACATTCATCCTATACTTTCACACCAAACCAAGGTTGCTCCTAACTCAATCCTGAATCCATTATTTTTCCTAAATGATGCTTTCTTCTGCTGAACATATTTTATATAATAAGTTATTTAGGTGTACTTTTGTGCACTAAAGTAAGGAGCATATTCCTTTTGTAGTTACTTCACCTCTTAAGTTTGAAAATGGAAAAACCTCCACAGTTACTAGTACAAAAGCCCCACGATACCATGTATCACCATTACATAGATGAAACCATTACTGTCACTTGCGAAATTCTAAAATCACATTCAAAACTGCCTTGACAATAACTCAATTGTAAGCGGTTGAATCTCAAACAAAGGTAGCATACCACATCAAAGGGCTATGGTCTAGGCTTGAGCTCTTTGGAACCATATAAGCCTCAAACAAAATTGAAGCACTTTCACAAGAAAAGTCAGATTTAGGAGACTCGACAATCACAAGAAAAGACAATTCACATTTCAAACATAGAAAATCACCAAACACAAGAAGAAAAGAAAAATATACATCCAGAAATTGGTATTGGAGATATTGAAAATATAGCCAAAAAATGATAAAAATGATCCTAAAGATACCTTTCACCCATTAAATTTTCATTAAAATAGGTAAGCCCATAAAATATTAAAATACCCTTCCTCTATTACTAACCTGGAGCAGGGATTTGAAGCATGCACAACCACCCTACGCTTCCTAGGATTTGAAGGCCTCTGTAACACAAAAAACACTTGTTTAACATACCTACAAGCAAAACAATATAGGAAAAACACACACAACATAACTTACATTGAAAATACTTGGAGAATTGTTTAAAATTTCAGGAGCTTAATTTCACGACACAACTTAAAAGCTTTTCCCGCCTTTCCACTTCAAGGGAAACCCTGACTGAAGATGTTTCCACGGGAAACTCTCACTCAAATATGGTTTTCCTTCAGCCCAACATGAAATTTTTTACCTTCGACCTTGGAAAACCATGAGGAGGGACTCCATGCCCTTCTAAATGTGTGACTATCCCTTCCTAATAGTGATCATGATTTTTCAACAAAATTTGCAGCCATGAATGAGTATACACAAGGGTAAGGGAAAAGAAAATGCATGTCAAAAGGGAGGGAAAATGAATTGAGGGGAGGGAAATAATTTTATTTTTATTTTAGAAAGGTTTTTTTTTATTGTCTTAATTTACATTACCAGAAAATTTAAAATATAATTTTAAAATGAGAAATAGATATCAGACAAAATTGCACATTTCATTCCTAAATTAATGGTCTCCAACCCCCCTTGTATGTGGTTAGTGCCAAAAAGTGATCATTGTTGCTTCTATTCTTTGTACATATTAAGATGGTCTATTTATATCAACAAGGAAGATAGATGGAATCTCTCTCATTTTAGGGAAAATGTTCTTTTGGTGGAAAATCACTTTCAAGGACTGACCACACGCTTCCAATAACCATGTACTTGAATCTAATTGCTTCTAGAAATACCTACTTGACCTTACAATTTTAAGGCACTACTTTTAGAATAAATTACTTTTATAGACATTGTGCTTGTACAATCCATGTAAATTGAATCTAATTGCTTCTAGAAATAACTACTTGACCTTTTGAAATGAAAGTGTCTGCAAGATAGCCCTCAAAATGAAATTGTTGTTTAAATCATATTTTATTAGTGAAATTGACCACAATTGCTCTTTGATACATTTGACATGCTAACACAACAGGAAAATCAAACTGGCTTCAAATCATAGTTAAAAATATTAATGAGTAATTAACATAATGAGTAATAAAAATTAAAGAATGTAAATGTTAATTTCTTTTATAAAATATGTGAAGGCCTTAAGACTACACCGAGAGGCAATGCCTTCCACATAATAGGTATTTTTGTTGCACCATAAATTAAAATAAATGGCCCACCTGTAGGTAGGGTCGCCGAGGGGCCAAGATTCATGGATTGATAAATTGAAAGAAAAGAATAAAGTATAATAGCCATTTATTTAGTTGACTTTATTTGTTCACCAATTATTTAATGATTTTACCCAATGGCCAAATTAGTTACTATGATGACTTAGTTATTTGTTTTCCAAATTTAATTAGTGTTGAACAAGCTGACTAAATTAGTCGGATAGTCATTTATCGCTGCCCTACTATGTAATCCGAGCCCACAACTAAGCCTGACCCTATATTCTTTTTATTTTGGTTGAGCCTCCTATTGTAAACAAACATATATTTTTTTTAGGTTTCCACTGACACTAAAAGACCCATACAACCAAAATTCATCATATACTAAGAAAAACATACCTAGCTAAAAACTTCTAAATCCTTACAAGCATCATCCTCAACAGTGGGGAATAATAATTTTAACCTTTGGTGGGAGCTGGAGGTGTAATGAATACAGATATTTACCGCCACATGGAAGTTTATGAGGGATGGTTAAGAATTTTAAATACATGTAATAAACCTGTCGTGAGAAGGGAAAAATAGCAACAGAAGGGGAATAACCCGCCATCCTGCAAGGAAGATCATAAAGGTATGCAGTAGGGCGGTGAACCACTATACCGTGGAAGGATGTGACGAAGCATGTGGTATGGTGATAAGCCATATGTGACCGTTAATATAAACCACAGTATCGCGGGTTAAACAAGTCAAGCTTGTAGTATAGAGGTAAGGATCAAGCTACCCCACAATGAAATGCAAAGAAGCATGTGGTATAGTGGTGTATACCCCTCTATCCCATGATAGTTATAGAAATTGGTAGTGATATAGTGGTATTAAATGCACAAATCACATCAACCCTTCAATCTTGTAAAATCAATGGTGCATATTCAAACTCGAACTATGAGTTGATTAATAAATATTTAGTGTAAGGTTGATATTAATGTTGACATGACAGAGCTCAGAAGCCATTAAACCAAGAATTTGACACTCTTTGCACTCATTTACAAAAATTATCGTGTGGGGAGTTGGGAGTTTGAGGAGGTTAAGCTCTGCAACCATTGTAACCCGGGTAAGTGCACAAAACTCATTGTGAAATAATTTTTACGAGTATAAGATTGTTTGTAATTCTACATTTTAGAAGTATAGGAGAAGTAAGATAGTTAAAAATCATGCCACCCAAGAAGAAAGAAATTAAAACTAAAAAGGAAGAATCTAAGGTTAAAAATATGTCCTTACAACAATCTATGCTGGATGTACTCCCTAAATCAACTGATATAGGATTTAAGAAAGTTTTTAAAGATGTGGCTCATGGTTGTAGAGATGCCCTTATCCCTATCTCTGGGTGGGAACTGTTTTGGTACTTTTATGACAAAATGGAGGGAAAGATTCCAGTGTCAAATCCATGGGCATTATATTTGGCCAATTTAATTATCCCAAATGATTTTATAGATATAGATTTCATCATAGTATTTTCTCAGAGTTATCATCCTGCTACTAGGTCTGTGAGATTTCCAGATGGTTCACCATTAGTTGTTTTGACTAAAGCGGCCATCATTGAATGTTTTGACCTAAAAAAAAAGCCTTGACTAAAATTGATTTGCAAAGAAGTGAAGAAGAATATACTAGATTGAGGAGAACCCATAGAAGTGATGAACTCCCCATTTACATGAAAAGGGGTGTGAAAATAGGGCGATTCCTATATTCCCTTCTGCTACTGAACCATTTGTTGTCTCAGATTTCCAATTCTATTTCAACAAAACCTAATTTTCTCTCTAACAAGTACTTGGGATAGATTCACAAGAGATAATTCTAGTTAGTTTAATGATGATGGCTATGAGGATCCAAAAATTTGAGACAAACATTGAATATGATTTTTCCTCATATCTTGAGAAAGCATTGGATGAAGGATTTCTGCAAGTCATGGAAAATAGAGCCCCCATAACATTCAGGAAATATTCTTTGTTGTGCCACCTGATATTATACCAGAATAAAGATAGATGGACCAAAAGGATGTGTTTGGGTAAGATTGACCAGTAGGGGAATTTGTTGCCAGTGCAACGATGGTGTTATATATGGGACAACATGTCATAACCCAAATTTATTGCATTTTTTAATTATAATATGATAAATTGAATTATTGAGGAAATTCAATATGTGAGTGGAAATTTTTATATTTTTGAAAAGATTGAAAGAAGTTGACCATCATTGACTATGTGATATTTTAAATTTTCTTAAATATATTATTATGATTTGAATGTTACTAATGAATCTTGGCAAGTGCAAGTGTGTGCAGTTGCAGGATGACAGGTTGAAGGACACAAATATGGTTGAAGTAGTATTGTTTAGCTGAATCGAACAGTAAGCTAGATGGAATCTGGGTGCACACACCACAAAAATGGCATGATATCTGCATTTGAAAGTTCATATAGGAATTATGTTAAGCTGAATGAAATGACTTGATGATTGAAAAGATGTATTTGTGAAATGACATTTATGTGGAACTTATTTTAAAAAAAAAATCAATCTTGAGCTTGTGTTTTGAATTTCGAGGAAAATGAAAGTGAGATTTGGTATGTGAATGAATGTTTGAATTTCAATTATGCATTTAATATCACTTTTGAAATGAAAATGAAAGACCATTTTTATATAAATGATAGATGTGCACATGAATATAAGTATAAAAGTATATATATATATATATATAACAATATATACACATATAAATATATATTCTTATACCTCTAATCAGTGAACTTGAAATTGCTAATTATCATTATCGAATGGATAAAATTTAAATGATGGTTAGAAATACCTATGAATATCTGTATTCATGAATGACCAACAAATTGTTCAATTTGATGAGGCTGAAAACTTCATTAATGCCCATTCTGATCAACTCCGAATCGCCTCTTGAGGGTAGTGAATTCAGCAGGAAAGTTGTTAATTCTAAGAGGGAGAATCCCACAATCAACCACGGTTCAGGTCATTGAACGAATCATAGTGGGAAAAGGAAAAAGAAGAACCCTCATTTTCAGAGGTATTTCGTGTATTTTCATCTAACTGTTTTCTTTTCATTTTACTTTACAGTATCATCTATCTTCTATGCATAGTTGAATCAATATTATGTCGATTCTATAGGTTGAATAAATCTAGTACTTTGAGCTTCTATGAACCGAATTGTATTTTCTTATAAACATGGCTATGTCGGTTCTTCTATAACTGGATTTTCTCATGCATGTATCACCCAAGGCTTGGGAGCCGATTGAATGTCACTTTGAAATATTTTTTTTATATACCACCATCATAAGACCTAGGTTTTCATGTATTCTATCTATTTAGCTCAACACAGAGCTTATCGGATAATTCGATAAGCCTTCATTAGGAGCTGTATGAGCCATTGTCGATACCACCCTTAAGGGGTAGATCGAATCTTCACAAAAATATTATGATATACATATATTTTCTTTATTTATTTTCTTGTGAATATCTAACTATTGGCTTCCCATTCTAGCAATGCCATCACCCTTGATCCAGAATCATAGGGAATTTCATATGTTTCTGGTTGTCTCGTTGCCATGGGTGACAAAGGGCTATGACACCCAGTATTGTATTAGATATTTCTGATATTTCTTATAGTTGCAAGTATATTGTTATGTCACAAAGATATTGTGAATCTCATGTTGCCTAATCGATAAAGGATAAAGGTCGAACGATGAACTTGTTCCTTCATGTTGTTTGCATGTGTAATATGGTAAACTAACATTCATTTGAATGATACCCATGTCATCTTTGGGGCGACTATACCCAAGCCGAGGGTAGGCATTATGGTACGACATCGGCCCCCATGTTCAGTGTAGTAGTCAACGACTACAGATTGTTTTAGCACAAATATAGCTTGGAAAATGAAGCAATGGAACTTGAAGCTGCAACCTTAAATCATAGTAAAAGACATTGTTTTGTCATAAATTGTAATTGTTTAGCTAGAAACAACATTATATTATTGTAAACAATGAATGTTTTGTTGAAAACGACATTGTTTTGTCATAAACTGCAATTGTTTAGCTGGAAACATCATTATATTATTGTAAATAGTGAATGTTCTATTAGAAATCACATTATTTGATCATAAATTGTAACTTTTTAGCTAGAAACAACGTTGTATTATTGTAAACAGTGAATGTTATGTTGAAAATGACATTGTTTTTTCATAAATTGTAATTTTTTAGTTGGAAACAACATTGTATTATTGTAAACAGTGAATGTTCTATTGGAAATGACATTGTTTTGTTGTAAAAGTGTATGTGTAGCTGAAAATAGTCGTGTTCAGTAAATCTATAATTGAAACAACATTGTTTAGATACAAACCGTGAACGTACTATACAAAATAGCTTGTTCTATAACTATTTAGTTGGAAACAATATTGTTATGTTTTAAATGGAGAAGTGTACACATGAAAACAAGATCCTTGAATATTACAACTTGTATGATACAAACAAAACAATATTATATAAGAAAATGTTAATGCTAATTTGATTCCAGATTCAATTTTTTCTTAAATTTCTGACAAATGGAAACATCAAAATAAAACATTATTAAGTGATAGCAATCCGATTTAATGGTTCTATTTCAGAATGTATGCACAACCCAGTAACTTAAGTAGGAACATATATGTGTATGCACATAGACTCTCGTCTATGTACATACACATACTTGTGGCATACCTTCTTTTGTTTCTTAATTCATTTTTAAATGGATAATGCTTTATGTTGAAAGTAAACATGGGTCATGTGAATGATATGAATGAATAATGCAATGTACAGTTCCATTTGAATCATGTATTTGATTTCTATTTAGTGAGGAAATTAGTAAATCTAATTTTCTTTTCTATATACATATGTGAAGAATATTCTTTTACTTGATTAGAATAGTTATACCTAAGCAAACTAGAGCACCTCAAGGTAGATGCTGGTAGAGGTTAGATAGTTGTTATGAAATATTGTGTTGTAGAAATTTACCTTCCAGGATGAGTGTCGAAATGGAGTTCAGAGAGTATAGGTTTTCTTTACCAAAACCTATTGTTTGTTGTTGCAACAAATTTTTTATGCTTGGACAAGCAATACAGTTCATTTTGTATGTATGAACTATGTGATAACACTCTCTGTCATTCCTAGCATAGATCTTGCATTTTATTTTCTAACTTATAGATATAAATTGCATGTTGATGTATGGGCATGCACTATATTCCACCTTGCAGATTGTTCTCTTGCTAAACTTTCCATGTAGGGTCAAGTATTCTTCAATTTGGAAGAATTCTGGGGAAGCGTAAGCTTTGTGGTTGGGTAGTAAAGCGCTTCAACCATGTTCTCTTCCACTAGTGGAGGTGAGCATCAAGAGAAAACTTATATGTACACAAGACTATTTATCCTATGATGTAACCTTGATGCAATACTGAGCAAAATTTTGACAAAATTGTAAATGAAGACGGTGGCTTGTTGTCACAAGCGGAAATGATGTCATAATTTTGATACTGAAATGAATATAAAATATTTGACCTATTTTAGTTGGTATGTGTTATGACCGACTATATAGCTATTTAGTTAAGTGTCTTTAATTTGAATAATTATGTCATTTAAATAATATTAACTGGCATACCTGAGAATGAGTTATTAATTTGGCATCGTAGTTTAGGTTCAAATTTTTAGATTATCACAGCGACCAGGAAGGACCCTGACCAATTTAGTTGTCTGAGAAATTGATTGTTCATCAGGAAGGTCAAAGGCAAGACGTATGAAAGTGGAAACCGCTAGAACCTCACGAAGAATGATAATGAAGAAAAAGCCACATATGCCCAACCTCTGTTCTAACAGATGAGACTCTAGTTATGGCCTCTACACACTTTGGGTTTGAGAGATACTTAAAGATTGAAGAAGGCACCACTGTAAAATACGGCAATCAAACAATTCTGAGGGTGTGGGACCAATGCACTCCTTATGACCAGAGAAAGAATGATGTCAACCATCCTCTTCTACAAACTTTGATGTAAATTCAGATGAGGACCTAGAGGAATGTCCTCTTTCTGATATTAAAAAACTAGATAATGTAACAAGAAGCCTTTTGTAAATAAGGATCTATTGACTCACCTTTAATATAAATAAAATGAGAAGATATTTTTGGTGTGTTCAAATGAAGGACTCCAAAATATAATTATTATGCATGAATTTGTATCTCTTCTATGAATAAGGGATATATGCATGTGTAAATTAAATGATGTAGAATAAGAATGTTTATTTGTAGAACCCAGTGTTGAGATGCGATAAATGTGAATGTGTTGTAGGTTAAGTGTGACTCAACATGGTGACCATTAGGCAAGAGATGGTTGGTAGTGGTTCTGACAACAAACCTAACAAGAGGCTGGAACAGATTCTAGAGCTTCTGAATCGGCAAGAGGATTGCATGGATCACATAGAACAAGAAGTTGTGTGGAACGCGAGGATCGAGACCATAGGAATGCAAAATTCAATCAAGGAGATAGTGGTCCATGAGCAGGTCCACAAGGTTGAATTGAGGATGAGCTTGGGAAAGATCTCAAATAGGTAGCACTCCCTAAGTTTGATGGTAAGGCTATCAAAGCAGGAGTAGAGGCTTGGATTATAGAGATCAAAAATTACTTTGGGCTTCGTAACCTTTCTGATCAGACTAAAGTGACATGGGATACATATCAACTCTCAAGTGAAGCAACTACTTAGTGTGATAATGAGAAGTCAGAAAGGAATCTGTAGCCTGCTGAGATCACTTGGGAACTCTTCCTCCAATCTCTTAGGAAGAGATGGTTACCATAACTTTTATTTGACAAGAAAGTCATGGAATTCCAAAATTTAACTCAAGGAAGCATGAATGTGACCCAATATTGAGAAAGTTCACCAACCTATTGAAATATGTGCCTCAATATTAGGGAGATGAATGTTTATGCATCTGTAAATTCATATTGGGATTGAGACCTCACATCAAAGCTGAGGTGGATATGCATGATCCTCTTACCATGAGAAAATTCTTCCAAAAATCCATCAAATTGGAACAAAAACTGTAGCAGTTATCCAATTACCGCAATAATGCAAATCCTAAGTCACCGTTTGGTAACAAGAAAATTTATAAAGGTGACAAGAACCATTAGATATGAAATCTGAAGAGGGGAAATGAGTCGCAAGAGAAAGGTGAATATGGGAATGGTGGAAATAACAAGAAGGAAAACAAAAACAAGGGTAAAGATGACCTTGAGCAGAAGGGCTTCAGAGAGGACAAGCCAGGAGGTTACAAAGGGCCTCGTGATGGATGCTATACTTGTGGAGGCGATCATTATGCCTCAAAATTTCCTCAGTGATCAAAGTCATGGAAGGAAGGAAGCTATCAACAAACTCAGCATCACCAGATCCATGTTGCAGTGGATAAAAAATAGGCAGAATATCAGGCTTCACCAATTCAACTGACAGGTGAGCTCTATGGTCAGTCTGTCTCTATTTGATTGATACCGGAGCTACTAAATATTTTATAGATCTTGGAATAATATCCAAGATACCTATTAGACCTGGATACATGGAAAACTTGTGGACAATCCAATATGGTAATCGGGCAGAGTGGAGGGTAGATACCTGTCTCTTTTGCAGCGAGTTAGAGTTTCCAACCTTTCAAACCCAAGTCAACTTGTATGTGGCACCTTTAGGCTCATATGATGTAATTTTGGGAATAAATTGGCTAATCGAGCATAAGGCTATAGTGAACTATGAGGATAAGGTGGTCAATTGTCTAGATGACTATGGAAACCCAGTCAAAATTTATGGAATGCAAAGACCCTTGGAGCTCAGATAGATTTTTGCAATGCAGCTCAAGAAGGCTCATCAAAAGGGATGTGCAATTTATGTTGTGCATGTCAATAATCTTGATAGCAAGGAATGATATTTAGATGACTACCCTATTCTCAAGGAGCTCCAAGATTTGTTCCCTAATGAACTTATGACGTTGCCTCCAAAGCGGGAATTGAACTTTTCTATTGACATTTTCCCAAGAGTTGAGCCTCAATCCAAGGCACCCTATTGAATGACCACCACTAAACTCTATGAGTTGAAGGCCCAGTTAATGAAATTACTGAACACGGGGCTTATAAGACCCAATGTGTCTCCTTGAGGAGCACTGGTTATCTTTGTGAAAAATAAGGATGGAACCTTGTGTCTTTGTATAGACTATCAGATGTTGAAGAAGGTGATAATCAAGAACTGATATCCACTCTCAGGGATTGATGAGTTGTTTGACCAAATGAAGGGAGTGACAGTGTTCTCCAAAATTGATCTTAGTTCAGGGTACCATCAATCGAGAATTAAGGAAGAATATATTCTAAAGACTACATTTAGAAATTGATATGGACATTACGATTTCACAGTGGTACCTTTTGGTTTGACTAATGCACTAGTAGCTTTCATGAACCTCATGAATAGTGTATTCAGAGACTACTTGGATGAATTTGTTTTAATCTTCATTGACAACATCCTTTTTTACTCAAAGTCTATCGAAGAGCATGATAGGAACTTGAGGATAGTTCTACAATGGCTGAGAGAAAGGAAACTTTTTGGGAAGCTATCCAAGTGTTCATTCTATCAAGAAAGGGTGCACAATCTAGGCCATATCATTTTAGTTGAATGAGTCTCTATAGACCCTGAAAAGATCAAGGTGATCGTGGAATGGCTAGTGTGTTAGAATGTGTCATAATTTTGTAGCTTCATGGGCCATGCAGGATACTATAGGAATTTTGTGCAAGGGTTTTACCAGATTGCATCTCCTATCACGTCACTCCAAAGAAAGGGAATGTGGTTTGAATGGACTGATAAATGTGAGAATGCATTCCAACTCCTAAAGGAGAGGCTCATGAAAACACCAGTATTGACCATCCCTGATCCTAATGGAAGATTCACAGTAATCACAAATTCTTCAGGAGAAGGATTAGGAGTAGTACTAATGCAATATGGACAAGTGGTATCTTATGAATCAAGGAAGCTTAAGTAGCACGAGAAGAACTACACACTACATGATTTAGAATTGGCTGCAATAGTTCATGCCTTACAAATGTGGAGGCATTATCTTTTGGGGAAGCCATTTGAAACCAAGATAGACCACTTGGGATTGAGATACATATCTACTCAACCAAACCTTAATGCATGGTAAAGAAGGTCATTGGAGTTCCTTAGTGAGTATGACTTCGGAATTGAGTATATAAAGGGAAAAGAGAATAGAGTGGTTGATGCTCTTAGTAGACAAAGGCATCTAGCAGCCATGATCTTGATGAGGTCTAACTTGATACAACAAGTGATTCAGTATCTACCAGGGGATGAACACTATGAGAGAGTGAAGATCACCCTAGCAACAAATCCTTCAAATCATCGGTTCGATGGGTATGAGATCGAACCAAATGGTATTTTGAGATATCAGAGAAGAATGTATATTCTATAATCTGTAGAGCTGAGGAAGTTGGTTTTAGAGGAGGTTCATAATGCACGTTATTCAGGACACCTTAGAGTATCTGGAAGATTATTGTAGAGTTGAAGGCTCCGTGTTTTTGGCCTAAACTCAAGAAGGATGTAGTGGAGTACATAGCTAGATTTTTAGAGTGCCAATGATTCAAGGCTTAGCATGCACATCCGACTATTCTACTATATCCTCATGACATACATGAGTATAAATGGCAAGTGACCAGTATGAATTTTGTATAGGGGTTTCCATTGAGCAAGAATAGGAATGATGTTATCTTGCTCGTAATTGATAAGTTGACTAAGGTTGTGCACTTCATTCTAGGAAACCTTAAGGATGGATTGTTGACCCTGGCCAAAAAATTCATCCAGGATATCTTTCTCTTGCATGGAGTGCCAGAGACTATCATTTCTAATAGGGACACTCAGATGACTTCAAGATTTTGGATAACCCTGAATGTTGCATTGAGAACCAAACTAAATTCAGCTTGGCTTATCATCCTTAGACTGACGAGCAGACAGAGAGGGTGAATCAGGTAGTTGAAGACCTCCTCTAAATGTATTGTATGGACCAACAATATAAGTAGGAAGAATATTTTCCTTTGGTAGAGTTTGATTACAACAACTCTTATCACACATCCCTAGGCATGACAATGTTTGAAGCTCTTTATGGGAAAAAGTGTTGTACCCCCATTAGTTGGGATAAATTGGAGGATAGGATCATAGTAGGACCTGAAATTTTTAAGGAAATGGAAGAAAAAATGAGTCATTAAAAGTAGACTAAAGGAGGTGGCACATCGACAGAAGAGTTATGCCAACAAGAACCAAGCTTATAGATAGTTCCCAACCAAGGATAAAGTTTTCTTGAGAGTTAAACCTCATAAAAGTTCTCTTTCTTTTGGAAAGTCTTCCAAGTTGGCCCCAAGATATATGGGACCGTTTGAAGACTTGGAAGTGATTAACCCAGTTTCTTATAGACTAGCTCTACCACCTACTCTAGCTTGACTTCATAATTTGTTTCATGTTTCTTTTCTTAAGCCATATCATCTTGATGTAGCTCATGTGCTTGATTAACAATCCTTGTAGGTACATGATCCAGGAGTGGTGCTAGTAGAGCTCATTAGAATCCTTGATAGATGTAATGTTAAGTTACGGCGCTGAGATATTGCTCAGTTTAAGGTCCAATGGGACCAATACTCAGAAGATAGTGCTACTTGGGAGGATGCAGAAGAAATAGAATGCTCCTTTCCACATTTTCTTTCTTGAGAAAGAGATTTTAATAATTTTTCTTGAAAATTTTGGATTGAAACATTATGATATTATGGTTTGGAACAATTTGAAGTGATGTTGAAATAGACATATATGCTTTAATTTTGAATGTGATGTTGAAATAGACATATATTCTTTAATTTTGAATGTGAAGTTGAAATAGACATAAATGCCTTAATTTTGATTAAATAGGCATTAGGACGATGTCTCTTCCAAGAGGGAAAGGATGTCATAACCCAAATTTATTGCATTTTTAATTATAATATGATAAATTGAATTATTGAGGAAATTCAAAATGTGAGCAAAAATTTTGATATTTTTGAAAATATTGAAAGAAGTTGACCATCGTTGACCATGCAATCTTTTGAATTTTCTTATATTCATTATTATGATTTGAGCGTTACTGATGAATTTTGGCAAGTGCAAGTGTGTGCAGTTGTAGGATGACAGGTTGAAGGATGAGAATACGGTTGAAGTAGGATTGTTTAGCTGGATCAAATGGTAAGCTAGATGGAATCTGGGTGCACACACCATAAAAAAGGCATGATATCTGCATTTGAAAATTCATATAGGAATTATTTTAAGCTTACTGTAATGACTCAATGATTGAAAAGATGTATTTGTGAAATGAAATTTACATGGAACTTTTTTTTTTTAAAGTCAATATTGAGCTTGTGTTTTGAATTTTGAGGAAAATGAAAGTGAGATTTGGTATGTGAATGAATGTGTGAATTTCAATTATGCATTTAATATCACTATTGAAATGAAAATGAAAGACCATTTTTATATAAATGATAGATATGCACATGAATATAAGTATAAAGGTATATATATATTTATATAAGAAATATATATATATATAGATTTCTTATATAAATAAATAAATAAATATATATATACCTCTTATCAGTGAACATGAAACTGATAATTATCATTATCGAATGGATAAAATTTAAATGATATTATGAGAAAATCCCACGAAGATCGTGGTCTGCTAATGACAACAATGCAATATTCAAATTTAGAGGATGGGGCTACAAAATCATTAATGCCCACTATCAGATCAAATCAACCCCTTAGTGGAGGGAAGTGAAATGTAGGAAAGTTGCTATTCTTGAAGAGGGAGATCGACACCAACTCACATTGTTCGGGTCATTGAATGAAGCATTGTGGGAAAAAGTTGAAGAACCCTCGTTTTCAGAGGTATTTCATGTATTTTCATCTAACTAATTTCTTTTCATTTTACTTTATAGTATCATTTATCTTCTATGCACAATCTAATCAATATTCTATCAATTCTATAGGTTGAATAAATCCAGTACTTCGAGCTTCCATGAACCAAATTGTATTTTCTTATAAACATGGTTGTGTCGATTCTTCTATAACTGGATTTTCTCATGCATGTATCACCCATGGCTTGGGAGTCGATTGCATGTCACTTTGTAATATTTTTTTTATATACTGTCGTCATAATACCTAGGTTTACTTGTATTCTATCTATTAAGCTCAACACAGAGCTTATTAGACAATACGATAAGCCTTCATTAGGAGTTGTATGAGCCATTGTCAATACCACCCTTAAAGGATAGATCTAATCTCCACAGAAAGATTGTGATATACATATATTTTCTTTATTTATTTTTCTTTTGAATATCTAACTTATGGCCACCCATTCAGTGCAATGCCATCACCCTTGATCCAGAATCGTAGGGAATTTCATATGTTTTTGGTTGTCTCGTTGCCATGGGTGACGGAGGGCTATGTCACCCAGTATTGTATTACATATTTATGATATTTCTTATAGTTGCAAGTATATTGTTATGCCATAGAGACATTGTGAATCTCATGTCACCTAATCCATAAAGAATAAAGGTTGAACGATGAACTTGTTCCTTCATCTTGTTTGCATGTGTAATATGGTAAACTAACGTTCATTTGAATGATACCCATGTTGTCTTTGGGGTGACTATACCCAAGCTGAGGGTAGGTGTTATGGAATGACCTCGACTCCCATGTTCTATGTAGCAGTCAACGACTGTAGATCATTTTAGAACAATAGAAGTATATTAATGTAAACTATGAATGGGGGTTTCAACTTGAACTTGGTTAAGATTGACCCCATGGTTCTGATCATATTTTTTTCATTATTGATTAACAGTTAGCATGTCATCCAGTTCTTTCAAATTATTTCCATTGGTTGATAAAAACTTCATTTTAGTTACTTCTTACATGGAATTTTATATACAATTGTTTAGAATAATATAGCTTGGAAAACGAAGCAATGGAACTTGAAGTTGCAACCATAAATCATTGTAAAAGACATTGTTTATCATAAACTGTAACTATTTAGCTGGAAATAGTGTTATATTATTGTAAACAGTGAATGTTTTGTTGGAAATGACACTGTTTTGTCATAAACTGTAACTATTTAGCTGGAAACAACTTTATATTATTGTAAACAGTGAATGTTTTGTTGGAAACGAAATTGTTTTGTCATAAACTGTAATTGTTTAGTTGGAAACAACATTGTATTATTGTAAACAATGAATGTTCTGTTGGAAATGATATTGTTTTGTCATAAACTATAACTATTTAGCTGGAAATAGCATTATATTATTGTAAACCATGAATGTTCTATTGGAAACAACATTGTTTTGTTGTAAAAGTGTATGTGTAGCTAAAAACAGTCTTGTTCAATAACTGTATAATTGAAACAACATTGTTAAGATACAAACTATGAATATACTATATGAAGCAACTTGTTCTATAACTGTTTAGCTGGAAATAGTATTGTTTTGTTTTAAATGGAGAAAGTGTTCTCATGAAAACAAAAGTGTTGAATATTACAACTTATATGATACAAACAAAACAAAATTATATAAGAAACTGTTAATGCTGATTTGATTCTAGATTCAATTTTTTCTTGAATATTTGACAAATGGAAACATCAAAATGGAACATTATTAAGTGATAGCAATTTGATTTAATGGTTTTATTTCAGAATGTATGCACAAACCAATAACTTAAGTAGGTACATATATGTGTATGCACATAGACTCTCATCTATGTACATACACATACTTGTGACATACCTTCTTTTGTTTCTTACTTAATTCATTTTTAAATGGATAATGCTTTATGTTGAAAGTAAACATGGGTCATGTGAATGATATGACTGAATAATGTAATGTGCAGTTTCATTTGAATCATATATATGATTTTTGTTTAGTGAGGAAATTAGCAAATCTGATTTTATTTTTTGTAGACATATGTGAGAAGAATATTCTTTTACTTGATTAGAATAGTGATACCTAAGTAGACTAGAGCACCTTAGGGTAGATGCTGCTAGAGGGTAGATAGTTGTTATAAAATATTGCATTGTAGAAAGTTACCTTCTAGGACGGGTGCTCAAATGGAGTTCAGAGAGTATAGGTTTTCTTTACCAGAACCTATTTTTTGTTGTTGCAACAAAGTTTTTATGCTTGGCCAGGCAATATAGTTCATTTTGTATGTATGAACTTTGTGATAACACTCTATCATTCCTAGCATAGCTCTTGCATTTTTTTTCTAACTTGTAGATAGAAATTGTATGTTGATGTGTAAGAACACACCAAATTCCACCTTACAGATTGTTTTCTTGCTAAAATTTTTGTGCAGGGTCAAGTATTCTTCAAGTTGGAAGAATTTTGGGGAAGCGTAAGCTTCGTGGTTGGGCAGTAAAGTGCTTCAACCATGTTCTCATCCACCAGTGGAGGGGATCGTCAAGAGGAAACTTAGATGTACATGAGACTATTTAGTATATGACGTAACCTTGATGCAATACATGACGTACCTTGATGTAAAATTTGTACAATGTAATAACTGTGTGGCCTTATGAGTCAAGTCAAAATTGAGTATTGTAATTTGAAATTTGAAATGAATATACAAATATTTGACTCATTTTAGTTGGACATGTGTTGCTATGACTAACTATAGCTACTTAGTTATGTATTTTTAATTTGAATATATTCATATGTCATTTACAAAAGTATTAATCAAGTAATAATTTAGGATGAGTTATTACACAACAAATGTAAGA
Organism: Sequoia sempervirens; assembly: GCA_007258455.2. Classification (NCBI taxonomy): domain Eukaryota; kingdom Viridiplantae; phylum Streptophyta; class Pinopsida; order Cupressales; family Cupressaceae; genus Sequoia; species Sequoia sempervirens. Next base: position 7,089 of record VDFB02356643.1, on the reverse strand, counting down.
ATTCAAATTATGTGATATTCCATGATGACTTTGTGTACAAAATTATGAGAGTTCTTGGTCACCCACTACCAAGACTACACACACTTGTGCTACAACTATTAAGACCTTTGGATTTGAAACTTGAGCAAGTTCATACTCATAACTTTGGTGATTGGTTTTTTATACCAAATATCACAATAATTAGGATTTGTGGATGCACAAAGGCCCCACATATATTGCCAAAGTTTTTCCCCCTTCAATTAGATTTTTTAGTGTTCATGTGGCAGATTCTATGGATGGAGGAGGATGTCATGCATAAACAAAGGAAGGGTACATTTCTACACAATTTGACAACATGTGCGGAGCTATCAGTGGGATTTGGTACACTTGAAGAGTTGCAGAATTAGCTAAGAACAAGGTACTCTTTAGAGTCTAGAAAGGAAAGAGCTTTGAACCTTGAGGGTCACATGAATTTTGTAAGGCACACCATCCTTACCAAGGCTATAATTACTCACTAGATTGATTATGAATAAGATGTAATCAAAAATTGTTTCACTCCTTAAGAGGTATATGAGAGGAGGAGAAAATGGGAAATTACGAAAAGGCTTGAGGAAAGAAAGAAGAAGCACATTGATTTCTTGGGGTATTTTGTAGAGGAAGTAGATCCTCTTAAGAGGATTGATATGATGATTGATAAGTTTCATGAATGATAAGTTTGCAGTGGTGATGAAGAGACCTGCCAAATTGTCTCCCAAAAGGCAGAGTGGTATTGTAATTACAAAACCAACTCCAGATATTATTTCAATATGTCATGCTCCTCTAGGATCACCTCCTGAACAACCACCTTCTAAAAAAAAAGGCACAAGAGATAGACCCACTTGTTTCCTATGAAATAAGTAAGGAGGTTGGAGATATAGAAGAAGTAGTTAATGTGTTAAGACATTTGACGGATGATGTTGAAGTGGACCAACCTATGCTTGAAACTGAAGACCAAAGGCCTAAAGCTAGAGCCGATATTTAGGTATAAGGAGAAAGAGAAATGCATGAGGATGAGAGGGTAATTGCAGCTCTCAGATTCTTGAAAGATGATGAATTTATCAAAACCCCTGAATTTAAAGACTTTTGGATTAAGATGAAAATGAGAGATTTTGAAGTGAGGGTTGAAATAAATAATATGGGAGTTGAGGAATCAAAGCATGACTAGATAGCAGCTCAAAATTTTAATGAATTAAGGATTGATAATATTGATTTCATCCCATAAGAGGCTAAAGAGATGATTTTGAAAAGTAATATACTTATTGTCCCTGGTATAGAATTAAAAAAAATGTTCTTACTTGATCAAGTGAGACTACAGGAAGACCCAATGTTGATTGCTAAGTTTGACTTAGATGAAGGGGTAAGTGGAACATGGTATAACCCTAGGATTGAAACTTTGGCATTCTGCACCAATAAAAAGAGTACACAAAAACCAAGGTTACTATATGTAGTGTAGGAAATGAAAGGGACAACTATGGTGAAAACATTAAAGGATACATCTCCTCTAGAAGTTGCAACCATGATAGTGCATTCAACTATGTTCACCCGAGTTGTAGTTAAGGAGATAGAAGCTAGATTGAGAGAGTATGAAAAGGAAAAAAAAGTTTTTAAATGATGAATTCAATAAATTTTTCATGGAAAATGTGAAGTTGAAGGAACAATTGAAAGGAGCAAGCCCCTCACAGAGCGAGGAAATAATGTTATACCAGCCTCCTCTTGCTCCACCAGTTGATATAGAAAGTGCTTCCACTGAATAAGTGAGCATTCTTAGACACGAGATTGAAGAGTTAAAGAAAACCAACAATGAGGGTAAGGAAGGAGTGAAAAAGAAAATATGCAATGTTTTAGAGAAGGTCCTCAAGCATAGGATAAAGCTAATTGTGGATAAGTTGGAAAGTTTGCATGATTGCTACAACTCATTGACATAGGAAATTGATCAAATTAAAACATATGTACCCATACTAAATCCCCTTTTTAAGAACTGGTAGCCCATACACCACACATTGTTAACCTTGTGTAGAATCTTACAAAGGAGTACTAAGGCTCCTGCAACATTAAAACCTACAAAGCAGATGGCCAAAATAGTTATAGATGAATTCCAAAATATACAATGAGAAGACCAAAAGATCAGAACAAGAATAGATTCATTTCATATCTATGAAGCAACAACTTGTGCCAAAAATATTGAAAGACGATGACCAATTGAAGGACCTCAATGAATGGAAGAGTGAATTTGGCCAAATTGTTCCACATTGCATCACTCCCATACAAAAGGATGGTGAGTTGAGTCTTCACAGCTTCAACTTAATCATGAATGGAGTAATAGCCTTGGATGTTGGATATTCTAAGTTTTTCATGGATGGCAATGCATTACTAGACAACCGATGGAAGATTCGCCTTACAAATATGTTGAAAATTCAAGAATACAAATGACAAGATGATTATATAGTGTACAAGTGGGAGCATAAGTATATGGCTCCTCCCGAACAGTAGGCCTTGGGGTTGTCATAGTGGAAGAACTAGACATTCATATACACTAATATGGAGAAAGGACCTTGAACAAATCTTGAATGATAGGGGTGCCTTACGGAGATTAACAAACTGTGGTGTCACGAGTGTTGCGAACTTCATTAATTATCTACTTTCTTTGTTTTCTCTTAATTATGTTTTAAGAAAAACTAATGTTTAGTTTATATGAAGAGGCGCGAATTTTGAAAAGATGTCATATTTTGTAATGATCTGAAGCTTGTTGCTTCTCTTATAAAAGAGAAACCAAGACCAAGTTTTGATATCATCATCATAGGAATTTATAGAATATATTAGGAGACTTTTGTTATATTGTAATATCTATTTGAAGCAATCAATGGAGAAGAAGATTTAATTTGGTGCTTGAATTTTGGTCTCAACTATTTTTTGATAATATTGTGTATTATTGGATTTTTTATGTATTTTAGGTGGGAATATAAGGGTATACTATGAATTGGTATCAATTATTTGTTTATAATAATGTGTATGATATGATAAATTGTGGTATTGGATTTTTTATGTATTTTAGGTGGGAATATAGGGATATATTATGAATGTAGTATTTTAGATATCATTTTATTGAAAATATTAAACAATTTTATAATTTTGCAGTCTCTTATTTTTAGTTTTTAGTGTCAGACAGACCTAAGAGATCATTTCTTTGTTTGTAATGAGGAGGCTTAGTTCACCTAATGTTAAGATATCTATATGTATTATTAAATCATAGATTTTCATTATTTTTTCCTTCACACAAGCATATTCAATGCATGTGGAGTCTAGAAGTTGTATTACAAACTAAATTTATCATCTAGGACATACAAGAAAAGTCTAGCATCCATAAAACATATAGGGCATACAAGAAATTATATTCAACTAAACAAAATTAATTTCAACCAAAGTAAGAAAAATAAGAAGAATGAATTGCATTCAATAATAAATTACACCATACATATAACCAAATTTTATGTGACAAGCTAACCTCTTAAGGTGATAGGCTAGTTAAGGTGACAAAACATCATAATCTTCTGCATTGCCAACAAGATCAGAATCTTGATCACTCATTTTTGCATCTACTTGATTTTGTTCCTCATCCTCATTTGTGACATGTTGCTCATTCTCTCTCCCAATCTCTTCATTGGTAATCAAAATCTCTTCTTCAAACAATTTCATCTCATCCTTATATGTTGCTCATTTCCTCTCCCAACTTTCACGTAATCAAAATATTTTCTTCTCAAACACTCAATCAACCACTTCAAATGTTTCTTGTAAATTAACATTTCCCATCATTATAACAACAACCTATGAATTTTCATTTGGAAACGAGACTTATTTGAATGATATACCACCATCCAAGCTTCAAACCGGCTAATTAGAAGCACTATTAATTTGAAGAGGAAACATACGACCATCTCTGTCTCTATTAAAAATTGTGTATTTTCTTGTACAAATCCATACTCATCAAATTGAAGCGTGAATGGTTGGATCCACTTACATTTTAATAATATAGGACTATTTTCACCAAAATCCACTTGAATAATTTCTTCGATGAATCCAACATAAAATTTCTTCTTAGCTTCGTGAAGAAATTCAACACTAACAACACAATCACAATTTGTCTTTCCTTTGTCTTTTTCTTCCACTCTTAAATGGCTACCATAGGCCCACATTCCACTAAAACACATAGCCCATATATGTGGAGATTGTGAAAGCTTACTTTCCTCTATTTTTACATCTTGACCTTCTTCTTTTGCATCACTAACTGCATTAGCAATCCATTCTTCAAATTTTGTAAAAGAATAAACTCCAATCAAATCATGATGTCTTCGCTTTTGAGGTCAATGTTGCATCCAAGTTTGATTCTCTTCTTCATATTTTCTACATAGAATATTAATGTACAAATAGTAAGATTAATAATATAAATGTGTAAATGCAATTGAGTAGATAAATTATTGTGTAATTTTTTTTACCTATGCCACTTATTGAACGAAGTTGTGTTTTGAAGAATATAGGCATGTATTGCACTTCTTTCTTGATGCGATAGCTTGAAGTGACATCTATTTCCTCCTAATACTTCACCTGCAATGGTTTCATCTTCATCATCATTCCATACATGTTGATTGGCATTTTTAAAATCCTTCATATATTCTATGCAAAATGCCACCTCTGCATTGAACAATCCTGTCTTTTACTCTTCCTCAGTACCATTTTTTTTTTTCTCAAACCCCATATCGTTCTACAGGATACATCTATCTCATTCCTATTGTCACAATGCTCTATTTCATATCTTAGATACCATGTACATAAATGTTAAAGATTATTATGGAACTGCTCAAAGATCACATCCCTCCCTCAAACTATCAAAGTTCGAAGGATCTAATACATGTAAACTCATTCTCTTTAATATTAGGACCAACCTTATAACTGCCAATCTTGGCCCCTTTGCCAAACTTGATATATTTACCACAATAGGTAAAATATTCTCAATTATGACATGATAGTCATGGGTCTTGAGGCCTCTTAAGCTATTAATGTCAGTTTTGCTTCTGATGCTGCTACTTACATATCCAGTGGGAAAGCGAGTCTGAGACATCAACTATAAGAATTGTGCATGTTGTTCCTTTGTCTAGACATAAGGAGCACTAGGTTTTCTATATTTTTTATTATCATATTTTTCAAACCCAAAATTTTGACGAATATTTCGTTGTCGAAATTTCACGTGATGAAAAGTATCAAAAGCACCAAAAGGAGTTTCTATAATAGCATAGGCTATAATTTTTCTCAATATGCATAAAGTCAACAGTATGCCTAATGGCTATATCCTTAAAGTATGGAAACTTATAGAATATGCACAATCGTTTTACACCTCTTTCACTGCATGGATCATATCTACTACTAGAAATCCACCATTTTCAATAAAGTACATTCCTTTTTGTCCATTCTCAACAATGTAATCACCTATTATTAGCAATGGTTCTTCACAATTCTTTTCTTGACCATTGAAACGTGTTTTTTGTCAACAATATGGATGATCCATTTTAAGGTAAGCATGATGTCCACAATAAATACACTTATGCAAACTTCTTGAGTGCCTCACAAAATCCTTAAAGTTGCAAGCAAGACATCCATGGTATTCATGAACACTGATACTAGAAAATGTGCCATATGTAGGAAGATCATGAATTGTAAACAATAAGGAAGCTCTTAAAGTGAATTTGATTGAATGGCCATCCCTTAAAGATTGAATTGCTTCAATTCCTTTCCACAATTCCATTAGCTCATCATATAACGGCTCTAGATAAGCACCAATTGTATCTCAAGAATAGCCTTTTCTCCTATATAATCTGTCGATAGCATTAAGAAAATGAAGCCAGCTACAACTGTAGCTGTTGTAATTTATTAAAAACACCGCTGTCACCATTTAGTAATGATTTAGAACAACACCCATCTAGAGCCAAACCCAACTCATATTGGTTTATATCTTGAGAAAACTGTCATCTATTATCAAATTCCATCCACATCTTAGAATCAGGCACGTGTCATTTTCCATCGGTGCTCTTATTTTGGGCATGCCATTGCATAAGTTTAGCAATGTCTCCACACCTATACATTTAGAGTAATTGTGGGATTATTGGAAAGTGGCAAAGAACCTTTCTAGGAACCACAACATATTTCAACCCTTTTCTATACCTTGCTTCATGGCATTTTGAACATTCACTCTCACTTGCAAGATTATTGTGAAATAATACGCAACCATTCACACATGTGTGGATGTTTTCATATCCTAACCCTAGCTTAGTGATTTTATTTTTACATTGACTTCTTTTTGTTGGCAATGTGGAGTTAGGTGGTAACAATAAACTTAATAATGCCAATAACTGATCTACACTCTCAATTTTCCAACCATGCACCACTTGCAAGTTAAGAATTTGAAGGATTGTTTTCAAATGACTCAACTTGCAATTAGCATACATAGGATTTAAATCATCCTCCATTGACTTGTCCCAATCATCATCTAGATCCTCATTCAACATTCTATCAACTTCAAACCCTTCATCTAACATTGATACCTCTTCATCTATGTATCCATCTATAATGTTCTACACATAGCAACACAAATCTTTTGGGGAAAATTTTGACAAACCAAAAGTTCAAGTTTTTTTTAAAAATCAGATTTTAAAAAAATGTAGAATAAGAGACAAAAACTATTTTTTTTAACTGAAAGGAATTTCCATAGCAATAGAGTTATAGAGAGAAAATAAAATAGAGAGTTTAACTAATGAATTGTAAAAATCAATTAAATAACTAAAATTGTTGATTACATTGCATTGTGGCATTCCTCAAACCCAAAGCATTATTTCAAGAGCCCAAGTAATATTCAGATGTCGATAGATGACAAAATCTAAATTATAATAGAGTTTTTACAAGGTCAAACTAAGTAGTTATGCAATTACTTCACATTGCATAACTAATAACTAGGAGCAACAACCAATTGCATTTGCTTGTCATGGCATTCCATGAGACCACATTTCTTGGAGGCATTTTTTCAAA
>VDFB02356642.1:0-52555 GCA_007258455.2 Sequoia sempervirens | reverse complement strand
TGTTCACTGCGCATCTTGGCTGAAAGTTTATCTATGTATGTAAAATTGGTGTCTTATTCGAAATATATGAAAGCTATGTCATTAAAGCACTTACTCATGTAATGAAGAATGTCTTTATTATCATGTCGAGTATCTCCTAAAATGTTTCATTGAAGTTTAGTTTTCTTTGAGTTCTTGTATGCATATTGTAATAGAATCGATAGTATCATTAGCATCAAACTTCCAAAAAAAAATACAAAAAAAGAGAAGAGAAAACAAGACAGCAGATCACAAACAAAAATCAGACCTATAAATCAAGAGAAATCCTTGCAGCCGTGAGCACGGTACACCACAGATAATATCTACAAAAATAGAAAAGGGCTTTGAACCAAAGAAATAACCTCTAATATTATATTTACAAGATCTCAGCGTCAAGAATTAAATAAAACTAGAACTTTATTACATTTGAAAATCATGTATAGAGCCTATGTAGAATAGTAATGTTAAAATCTCATTACCATGGAAATGAAGCTCTGTAAAGATCATGGCAGTACACTATACCTTTAGCTGTTGTCTCCATTAATTTAGGGCAAATTACATTAACCAAGACGTCTACTATATCTTCATTTTCATGTGAATTGTCACTTGTTTCCAAGGAAAAATGCAAGCATGGCTTGGAATTGTCCATTTCTTTAGAATTTTCCACACTGCTGCATCTTTCACTAAACCATCCAATGATAACAACATTTGATCAGTTTTACTAAATGATAAAATACTACATTGTTTCAAGAACAATTTCTCAAAGGGATAAAGATGGTATATTAACATTTAGGGATTCATAGTAATCAATGCACCATGAATAAGCAATTAATTTTTCTGGTTATTCATTCTTAAAAAGAGATACAACTGATATTAATAGCTAATAGGAAATTATGGAAAATGTGTGATAAGAAAAAGTGATTCAACACAAAAATAAAAAAACATATATAAAACAAGATATAGGCAATGGCAACGTAAGAGTTTTGCAAGAAGAAATCATATATTAATATGCAGTTGAATAAAACATCATAGTTCAGATAATGAACATATTTGCCACTGTCTAGGTCACACAAAATATTTTCATGAAGTGGCATTCCTTACACTAAGCATTTTGATGATGTCTCAATGGGATTAAACACCTTAAATATTAAGGTGTTTATCCTAAAGGATGACAGTTAAAAAACCAAATTACAAGTTTAATTTTCACGAAGAAAAAGGAGAAATATTAGGGGATTGCAAATGAGGCTAGTGTGTACAATGTGCATTCACCTCATACATCTACTTGTCCAAACATATTCCTGATGAAGAAAAGGACATAAGTAGGAGCATAAAAATCAAACAATAAAGCGAATAGATAAAATGTTAAAATTTATTACAATTATTACATAACTCACAAGGATAATCTTCCTAACTGGAATATGTAAGGGAAAAGACTAGTTCCACCCACTTAAAGAACATGCAAAGCTTCAACAATAACTTACATCAATAAGCAATATTTCCATTTAATTTTAGAAGCCTTATGAAATGTATGGAAATCAAGTAGTATTTTACCTAAACCACTACAATTTGAAAGCATTTGGAATGAAACATCTTACACAATAACATATTTCAATATTTTCAACTTAGAAGCATTAAAAAAGCTGAAGCATCAAGTAGGTACTCCGTAAGATCGACCAGATCTTGTGGAGCCTAAGAATACCATGTGACCAAGAAAATAAGATAGTTAACAAATCCAAAATTACGAAGCATGAAAAGTAGATATTGGCATACTAAAATAAACATTATATTTTGAAATCTTAAAATAAAATACTTCACAACTATGCATAATCCATATTTTTGGTGAATATTCAAAATATACACATTACCAAGCATCAATTTGGACAATTACTAGGCCAAGAAAAGCCAAAATATTTAGTAATCAAGTGTTTCTAACATCGATATAGGAAAGGAATTATACACTAGTTGGTCTAAATATTATCTAGGACATTTAACTCTCCTGATTCCCAGATGTAATTAGAAGATTGATTTTATGAATACCTTATAAACGAGACAAAGAAGTCATCAAAGTGCATAAAGGGAGGTTGTTCACTAGAAATTGAATCAATGCTCTATATGGCTTACTATGTATTGAAAAAAATGATCTACATGATTTAACGTTGAGCACCTAGTCTACAAAGTACCCAAGTAATTTGTGTACGTCAAAAATATCATAAAGTCGCACTAGGAACATCATCCTCATTCGGAAAATGACATGACATAACCCTTTCTAAACTCATAACCTATGTTAACAATTTGTTGGCCCTAGGCCCTAGGTCTCGAAACCAAGCAAACCCAGGCAAAATTTGGGTGGATTTTCCTGAATACAGGCAAATTTTACCTTTTTCATTATTATTAAATTTTTTTGAGTTTTTTTAACACTAAAAGTCTCATTTGCCCCCTAAACACTAAAATGATGTGTGCCATGAAGGTTTGTGTGGCTTTGATAGTCTTAATTTGGGTCTTACTATGAATGCAAAATGATGTACGCCATGAAGGTTTGCGTGGTTTTGGAGGTCTTATTTGGGCTTGGTGGGGGCGGCTCCACCCCTTGACCCTGCCCTATATCGCAACAGGGATCGCGTTAAGGACATTGCCTCAAACCTTGCGAGAGGTGCTACTGCTTGACCTCACTATGGGCATTGACCCCAGACCCCGCTATGGGCATTGCCCCTCGACCCCGTTTGTACCTGTCAACCCTAAAACCACTTTTCACTGCCTAAAATCTTGGCACTCCTGGCTAGCAGGGGCACTTTTGCGCACCAAACTTAGCTATTTTTCAAAGATTTTCAACCTCCTCGTGCTCCGTGTTCATGTGCTTGTCGACTGCATTGATTGCTGCTATTGATGTGTTGAATGGGTTAACTGTTGCGCGTGCGTGATCTACAAAAATTGAAAAATTTGAGTAAGGCATTGACTACCAAGCGCCTCCCTTGAGATAAGGCATCCAACTTTTCCAGACTTAGTTTAATTTTTGCAATTTTCCAACCCCCCTTCCTCCGTTCACCGTTTTTTGAGCATCTTTCGTCGTAGTTTATTTTGTGCAGTGTTTGAGACTTTGATTCTGAAACTTGGTAGTTGGCCATCCTTCATTGATGACCTCGAAGGTCCTATCTTTTTTTCTGAAAAAGCGAAATAGACCCACCAAAGAAAAACTGACTTTTTCATGATTCTGACTGGACCACAGTATGATCGTGACAAAGAATCAACCAATCAAAATCAATTTTAGCCATTTTTGCAAAGATTCTATTTTTAGGGTTTTCCAAAAAATGGGGCATGAAACCCTACTTTCAAAATTTCCCAAAATTTTGCTAGCATACTTTTGACAATAAACCCAGTGTTGGCGTTTAAATTCGCACCTCTGGAATGCGTATTTGAAACGGACAGCTATGCACAGATAAACTGCTCTTCAAATTAGGAGGGGAAGCTCCCTCTTGCTGATGGTGTTCAAGAAAGTAAACTAAAACTAAGTTTCCTATCTTTTTGATCAGCTAGAGCACAAGGTTTATAAAACACAAACGCCGCAGCTGAGATTTTCTGATTTAAGAACTTCAACTACGACTAACTTAAGCTAAAGATGTTTCTAACTTCTCAAGTAATAAGCAATGCAAGAGAAACTAGAAATGAACAAGGATGATTCTTTGACAAAGTGCTTCAATAAACTCTTTTCCAACAAACATCTACACACTTCAATGTAAGCTGAAATTGAGATCATAAAAGCATAACACAAATAACGGAAATTTGAGATTTTGGACCAAGGCAAAGGAGGCTCATGATTTTATTACTCAAACTTCTAGAACAAAGCTCACTTCTAACATGCCTGGAACAAGAAATTGCAGCTAAAGAGGCTTGCAATCTTGCTCTTACACAATAGAAACAGCAATCACACTAACTCCTTGTTGGCTAAAGAGGCTCAACAACTTGCTATCACAAACACAAGTGAACTGAAACTGAATAACAACTTGCTGCAATACAGGCTCGCAATTTGCTAACACAATAACCGTTAAAGAAAACTAATGAGCAAAGGCTCTTATTTATAGACAAGCAAAGGAGTAGGGAACCCTAAAATCTCCTTGCTTTCACAATCTAGGGCTTGCTCAGCCAACAAGCTTTATTACTAAATCTAGAAAGAAGATAACATCTAAAACCCAAGAAAGCAGAAAAAGCGGGAAACGCCAACTATTACATTTATCTTCTTTCTCTTCTCAAAGAATGGATAAGAATCGTTCCAAGAATAGAAAGAAAGCGGAAAGAAAGCTTCTAGATGAAAGTCGATTTAAAGCTCAATCATATCCGCTAAAAAGCAGGAAACTGTGTCCTGGTCAAGTGTATTGATATTATCTAAGGCAATATTCTGATTCTCCAAGATCTCCTCGCCTTTTGTGATCAAACTTAGAGAATCTTTCACTTCTTTAGTTGCTTTATGAGTTCTATTCTTGACAAACATCGCTGCCCGAAAAGATGACTCACTAACTGATAACTTGGCGGCTCTGCAACTTTATGCTTCTAACTCTTCTCTTGATTTCCAACAGAAGAGTATTGCACAACTCTTTTCTGATACCTTTCCTTTTTCTCATATCACACCTCCTCGTGTTCTTCAGCTGAGATGATGTAGTTTTGACATAGTGCTGATTTGGTCTTAAACTCGAGGGGAGTGTACTCCATATTGAAAACCTTGAAGAATGACTATAAACTCGCCTATGTTCAAGCAAGTCTTGAGCAACTTTCTATTTTTAGAATGCTGGTTTTTCGTCTTCAAACGGACAAATTTTTTGGAAATTTTTCTGAGATATGGGTTTTGCTCAGAATTTCATTGCAAGACAACCCAGATCGTCCGTTTTTTAAAATCTTGAATTTTGACTAAAAAAGCAGCAAACCCTAATTTCTTCAATTTTTCACCGAAAAAGCTGGCACCTGGGTTTTGTTCAGAATACAATTTGGAATGAACCCAGTTGATCAGATATGAAAAACACTGATGGCTGATCGAAAAAGCAGCCAACCCTAGAATTTGAAATTTTCATGAAAAAGCTGTGATATGGGTTTTCTTCATAAGACTGTTTTGAGAGGACCCAGATGATCCAAATTTGCAAACTCTGAAGATTTCACTGACATGCAAGGAAAAAGCAGCAGCTGCAATTTGATGAACTTCTCCAAAAATTCTTCAGAAGAATGAGATGAAGAAACCCAGATGGCTGAAAATTAAAAATCTTTGACCTTCTCCTTCAAAAATTTAATCTTCTGGATGAAAAAGCATGAAAAAGCAAGGTCTCATGTTGCTGGTCTGAAAATTATTCTTGAAAATCAGCAACCTTGAGCTCTTGGATCTTGAAATAAAACTTCAAATTTGCTGCTCTATTCTTCTCCTTTGGATGCCACCTACAAAAATGATGAAGATTGAATGGAAGAGATGTTTTAAATATACTTAGGGTTTCAAATAGGTTTGCTTTCTTTTGTTTTTATTTTCAAAACCCTAAAATTGGCCTGTTCAATGAACTTGGACATTCCCTTCCTCTTGCCATTTTGAAAAGTTTTGAAAATCTCAAAAAAAAATTCTAAGGCATGAGAAGTTGGGCGCCCTTCTTCACCAGGGGCGCCCACTTCCTCCAGTGTTAACCAAAATTTAGACATTTTCAACTTTTCACCATTTCGACCTCCAACTTCGCCTTTGATTTCCCGTTCGCAGATTGATCCGACAGGCTAGCTGAAAGGTTCATCGCGGAGCCAGACTGATTTTGAGAAGGATGTTCTGGAGGAGCCTTTGGCTAAAAACTTGATCTTGACCTCTGAATTCATGGGAGCCTTTTCCTTCGAGGGGCTCCAAACTTTCACAGTGTTTGCCATTTTTCTGATCTTCAATTTCTTCATTAACTCCTCTTCTACAGATGATTTCGTCGAATCTGGTGTTCTAGGCGCCGGATTGACTGACGGCTGGGCTTGTCGCGAAGCTGAGGAGATTTTGAGAGGGGTCTTCTGGGGATCTCTTTGCCAAAAAGTAGAATTTGAGGCACCAAAAGCTTGGGCGCCCCTGGCAAGCTGGGGCGCCCAACTTCACCAGCGTTAGCCAATTTCTCAGTGTTTTCACCTTTGCTTTTGAATTTCAAAATTTCACTCTCGTTAAACCCTCTGTTCAGCCTTTTGCATTTGACAACTGCCATCTTGGATTGACGTGCTGAAGGTCTCGTTGGAAAGCCTGACCTGATCTGAAGAAGACATGCTGAAGGCAGTTTTAGTAAATTCATCTGTTTAAGCTCCCAAAAGCTTGGGAGCCCTTTCTCTCCAGGGGCGCCCATTTGCTCCAGACTTAGAATATTTTACCTGATTTTCATCTTCACTTTTGAATCGTTATTCCATACTTTTAGCTCGATCTGGATTTGCCGAAGAACGACAAGTCAAATGCTCTGATGAAGACAGTCGTTGCGAAGTTGATTGAATTATGGAGAGATTGAGCACATTTGCAAACCCTTATTATTGAGTTAGGCCCCTCAAAAAGTTGGGCGCCCCTGGGCACCAGGGGCACTGAAAACTTCCACACTTAGAAAATTTTCCGACATTTTCATAATTTTCACTTTGTCTCCTGTTTGAAACTGCTCTGTTTGATCTCGAATTCCGGGTGACTGGATGATCCATTGACTGCGTCGCCGGACTTGTTGCAGAGCTGGAAGGATTTTGAATAAATTTGACCGAGAGAAGAAACCCTAATTCTTGCATCTGATGCCCTAAAAAGATGGGCGCCCTTCTTCACCTGGGGCGCCCAAGTCAAGCAACTTAGTCAAAATCTGGTAAATTTTGCCTTCCTTCTTCATTCAACATGCATGTTCATCATTTCATCTTTTGTTGAACGCCTGAGTGTTGATTCTGACGCCTGGCAGCCGAATGACCTCCATTGATGACCTCAGAGCTCCTAATATGCTTCTGAAAAAGCAGAGTAGACCCACTAGGGCAAAACTGATTATTTTAAGATTCTGATTGCACTAGCCTGATATGGACGTATTTTGAACCAATCAAAATCAGTTCGGATCCTGTTGGACCAACTTTCTATTTTTAGAAAGTTTTGCCAGTATCCATTTCCAAAGAAACCCAGAAAAACCCAGAAAACGTTTGTAAGAACAATGTAATAAGGGGGGGAATGTTAGCATAATATTATATTGTTGATTAGCAGCGGTGGGTATACAGTTAATTGTTTCAGTTAACCTGTCTTGTTCAACCACTCAATTCTTTTTGGTATATATGCTTCTATTGAGATTGAATATAGCATCAAATATTTATCTCTTCATTATCATCTTTCACCATCCTATCAAGGAGCTAAGTGGCAAAAGTATTATAATATACATAGCCATAATATTAGCCTTCAAATTAGCAAAAAAAATGGAAATAAAACATAAAGTAGGTTCCCTAGAAAGCATGTCAAGTACAACATTATTTTTTACCTAAACATATATATCAAAATCATAAGCTTGAAATTTAATCACCCACTTTTGTTGTCTACCATTCAAAACCCTTTGATTGAAAAAAAAACTAAGACTATTGTGAGCAGTTTTGACTACAAACCTACTGCACATAAAGATATCCCGTAATTTTGGCCAAGACGTGCTTGATGGCCAACATGTCTTTGCCGCAAATAGAGAATCATTATTCTAACCCTTTTAGCTTCTAACTCTCAAATGCTATAGGATTCTCATTTTGCATTAAGACCACTCTAATCCCCTCCACTAAAGCTTCATATGGTAAAACAAAAGGAAGTGAAAATTTGGGAATAGACAAAATGATACATGAACTCTTTAACTCTAAGCTTATCAAAAACTCGTCATGCTAACTATGACCATGAGAAGGCTCCCTTCATTTTTAAATCTATCAATAGTATTGATAACCTTGAGAAACTACTTAGAAACCTTCTATAATAGTTGCAAAGGCCAAAGAAACAATCTAAATGAGTCAATGTCTTTGGAGGGGGCCATACTAGAATTGCTTGTAATTTCTATTGGTCTATTTGAACACCCTTTGAACTGATTATGTGCCCCAAGTATACGATTTTTGTCATTCCAAAATCACATTTGGATTCCTTAGCAAAGAAAGATTATTGTTCTAGAATGCCAAGTGTACCTCATCAAGATGCCTTAAGCGATCCTCCCATACCTTCATATAAATAAGAATATCATCAAAGAATACTAGTACAAATTTTCTTAATTAATTTATGAATACTTATTTCATGCAAGATTGGAAGGTCATTGGTGCATTTGTCAGGCCAAAAAACATGGCCAAAAACTCAGAATCTCCATAATGAAATTTGAAATTCATCTTGTATACATATAACTCTCTTACCTTGATTTGATGATACCCTAAGAAAAAATCAATCTTGGAAAAATAAAGCACTTCATGTAGCTCATCTATCAATTCATCAATCCTAAAAATGGGATACCTATTCTTGATTTTCTTCTCATTGACAGCCCAATAGTCAATGCACATCCTCATTGTGTCATCCTTCACCAAAACCAATGAAAATGCAACACAACTAGAGGTCAACCAAATGTACCCCATGTATATGAATTCCTTATCTGCCTTATCTCTTACTTGTGTCTATGGCAATGGTAGAAGAGAGTAGTGATGATAGGCTTGGACCTTGTCGCAAGCTCTTTAATATGCTGAAACTCTTTATCCAATGGTAATCCTAAAGGTATATATCATGCCCCCGAAATTCCAACACTAAAATACACAAATAACCCAGCATTGAAATACAAATAGATAAATAAAATACATATTAAAAAATATAACAATAAATATTAGCAACTTTTATTATCATAATATAATATTCTAATATCATGATTTAATATTATTATAATTAAAATTATCAAATGAATATTAATCAACCAAACAATAATGTGGTGAAGGCATAGATTTATATCAAGGCAGGCCGACATCCCAAGAAGGCTTGAATCCCGACCGACTCCCTTGATCATTAATGGATAAATATAAACCATCATTCTGGCCGACCCATAATCTCAATGCTCCAAAGACAAGTAACATTAAAATGAGGGATTAGTGGCGATAAAATAAATACATTGTGAGAGTAGTAATTAAAGGATACATCGATAACATTTTAGAGAATGACACTATTACATAAGACCCATCAACAATCTCACACTGATGATGGAGCGATTAGTAAGAGAAAAAAGTGGGACTAATTCTTCGCTGTGATTAGTTAAAATCAGTCTTCCTTAACAAAAGGACATGTCCCTAACCAAGAGAGGGATATAGTAGAGTTGTCTTTTTCTCCACTGACGGAGATTGAAAAGGAAGGACAGATAAGGAGATTTGAAGGATAGATATGTGTAGGGTATAGCGACAAAAATAGGAGATTTCCTGAGCAAAACAGCAGATAATCATGAAATTAGAACCACTAAGAAATCTGAAACAAAGAACAGGTTCGAGTAGATCTATGAAGGAAAGAGTGGATATATGGATCAGTCAGAAATATGAATAAGCAACAGACATAACCAGATAAGTATATTATTGCAAGAATATATAGGGACAGTAAGTTTACATATATATATATATATATATATACGATATGCAATAATGATGCTTGCAACAATTATTGAGCCTTATAAGTTACGTTTCTTTAATATGAATATGGATAATAGATTCTTATGCATTTGATTTAAACTAACAATATATTCTGAATATTAAGGACAGATCGATTGAAGGAGAAGAACATACAGACCAGCGATCACAAGGGAAACCGGTCCATTTCATCACAACAGATTATTATTATCAGATATATATATATATTCTGCCAATCATTGTTTTACATATGTATACATATTGCTTAAGGATATTAAAGAATATTTAAGTATATGTTCTTATGATAGACTATGAGATATGCTTGATTGACTGAAACCCACCTTGTAGGAAGGGCTTTGGGTGTAAGTAAAAGGGGTAAACAAGGCTAAGTAAGTAGGTCGTTCTAGCGTTGACCGAAATGGCTCCTAGGACCAAAGGGCACTCACGTAGAGAGCCAAGTAACCCACTTATGACCCCCACTCAATTCCACAAGATGACAAGTCTCTTTAGGGGGTTGAGACATTGATGGGGAAAACAGATACAAGCCGCCAAGTAAAAGGATTGTGGTAGAAATCCCCTTAGAATTGGTGAAGAAATAGCTTCAAGCAGACCCATCATGTCCCTTCTCACAAATCCTAATATGCTTGCATTATTGATAATCTATTGATGTGATATAATTGCCTAACTGTAATGTCCCCTTTCTAAGCTTGACAGTTTCAGTGACCGTTGGCCTTTCGTTGGGAACCCGGAGGCTAGTCGGAAGTTAAAATTAGGGTTTCCTAATTTTGAGGAGGTCATTGTTCGGAGATGTCAGTTTCAATGGCGGATTCCTTCTGGGTTTTCAGAGGGCTTCGCAGTGGTATGATCATTCCGGCATTCTGGGTACTTTTTGGAATTTACTATTTTTAGTAAATTCTATTTTTGGCAGTTTGGCAGATGATGTTCAGCTCGGTTGACTTCCTGTTTCAATGGTCAGATGTTTGGATCAGTTTTGGCTTCAGTGCACCTCCGGAGGGATAAGTTAAGTTATTTCATTAAAGGCACATTTAAATATTATATTTTAATGTTGACCTTGGGCTTAGAAGTAATGACTTAAAGATGTTTTAAAAAGGGGCCATTGAGGGTGGCGCCCTCATTAAATGATTATTTTAATTATTGCCTAAGTCAAGCAAGATGATGTGGGGCGCACTTTTCAAGATGGACTTTTAATTAAAATATCATTTATTAATGCTTTGAAGAGAAGGTACGCCTTCTGGAGAAGAGGAAAGTTTTGACCTAAAAGCTGTTTCTAGGGTTTCGTGAAGTCAAGCAGAAATTATAAAAAGGGAGTCTTGTGCATCATTTGGGTCATCTTGGAAAATACACCGTTATGCTGCCGGATTGAATCTGGATCACTTCGAGGGATGAAGACCTCCTAACCATTGGGCATCTCTTCTCGTTTGTAAGACAACGACTAGTGATGATTGTTAGTCTAGTGTGAGTTCTTGAAATTATTGCATTGTAATCTGCATTAGTATTGTTAGCTTTCGATCTTGCATGTTAGATGTTTTCTGATTTTTGGCATTTAAGCTACAGCAGATCAAGTGTTTCATTCATATTTCCAAAAAGACAAAAATATACATTGTGGGTGTTGCATAAATCCATTGTTATAGGCTAGGCGTCCATTTATGCAAGAGTTCAGATTTTATTGAGCACTGTCAGATTTTATAATTGAAATCGCCCCTGTACCTGGGCCGTACCATCTGCTGTTTCTTGGAATTCGTGTCTTTAAAAATAAGCTGGTGTTTGGTACTGTTTCTTGTTCCTAATCTATGTGCCATCAACCTATTTAGCTTTGCATTCAATATTAGAGTGATCTGATTGAGTTTTGAAGGTGATTCGAGTTTTTCAAGGGATTTCTAAGTGCTGGTTTATGAAGAAACACAGGCCTGTCGACCAGATTGAAGAAATCTGTATTTGTCCTTGGACAAGTGTGAAGGAATCTTAAATCTTGTGGCACATTGCATAGTGGATGATCAAGAGCGAAACGAGGTTGGATCTTTAATTAATATCTTCATTTCTAACTTCAATTCTCAGCTTCATTTCTCAGCAAAGGAACTTATTAAATGTTATTGTAAACTTCATAATTGCTGGTTGAAATTTGATAGCAAGTTGCCTTCTTCCAAATTGTATACTGGCAGTAGTACTGTCGGTCTTAGATTCTTGCTCAGTCAGATTGTAATGTTTTCTCTTTCAGCGTTTTGATAATTGAATGTAATCTATCTCCGCCCTATGGTCGCTACTATCCCATTCTGGGTTAGAAAGCACATCCTGGGTGTTGAGAGTCTTTAGCTTTCAGCATTTTCTTTCAAGCAGTAGTTCTGTACTTACTCCGTCATATGGTCGCCCCTCACTCCGCATCGGATTGGGTAGCACATACTTGACGTTGAGTTCCTTTCTGCAAATAGATTAGAAGACCCTCTGACCAATGCTCACCCTCAGCGGTGCCATTCTGGTTAGGGTTGCTTTCTTGCACGTTTCGGTTTATCTATCTAACCTTAACGGGTGCATGTTTGTAATTTGTAATCTGAATCATTGAAAAACAAAAAATTTGGCTCGGTATATTTCAGTGGTATCAGAGCCATCTTCCTGCCATCCTGTGAAATCAGCCTTCTATGAGTGACAGAGAACAGAGGTATTTGGCAAGAGTATACAAGAGAGGTACAGTTCAGACACAGTTGCATCAAGCCCCAGAAGGTCACACAGCTTCCGAGGTTTTGAGGGCTAATTGGGAGCCTTCGCAAGAAACAGAAATGGGGGATAATGAAAGAAGTTCTGGCAACAGAGGTGACAATGGGAAGGGTATAGACAATTCAGCCAATTTGGGTCAAGGACTCGATAAGAAGATGGATGCCATGATGGATATGTTTTCTCTCCTGTTGGGGAGATTGGGTCCCAATATACCACAACACAATACAGGGCATACCGGGGAGCACAGTGCTTCCAATCCACACAATGGTCATGTTGCCCAACCTGCAGTGAGCAACACTTACATTTCTGCTAGACCATTCAAACCCACGTTTCTGACACCAGCAATCCCACAGCCTGATCCTGAAGAAAATGTTTCATCCTTGGAGAGGGTGAGGATAGGCCGAACAGAGTATGACACTCTTCCTGATGAAGTAAAAATTGACATGTCCTTCAATGATTACATGGAGTATAGAAGGAAGGATAGAGGCCAAGGGAGAAACTATGATCAAAGAAGAACCCCAGCACAAGGAGATTGGAATCAAGCTCTCAACAAGGTTACGCTTGCCCATTTTGATGGAAGCGATAATAATTCTGCTCGAGCCTGGTTACAAAAACTAGACAACTATTTGGCACTTAGGCCAATGGCTGAAGAAGAAGCGATTAGATTCGCTACGCTACACCTAGATGGGGTGGCGCATGAATGGTGGTACCATGGCCTAGTCACCTTAGGTCATGGGTCTATCACTAGATACGATGAATTCTCCAATAGATTCATTGAAAGGTTCGAGAAGAAGGACCCAGAAGTGCACTTTAGGGAGTTGGCACAGTTGAGACAATATGGCACTGTGGATGCCTACATAGCTGAGTTTCAAAGACTTTCAGTTATGGTCACTGGAATCACAGAGAGAAGGTTAGTAATCCTATTCACTGAAGGATTGATGGAGCCAATCAAGGGTTGGATCAAAGCTTTTGATCCACCGTCCCTACAAGAAGCAATGAAAAAAGCTAGAAACATGGAGTGGGCTGCTCCCAAAGCTAAGTTCCATTCCAAACCAGCTTTTCACAAAGGAGATAGAGGGAAAAAGTTTCATCAGAAGCCTCATCATAAGGAGTTTAAACCACAGAAACCTCATGGCTCAAGATTGGATCCAGAGACTATCAATGAACTCCGTAGGAAAGGTTTATGTTTCCGTTGTTGGGAAAAATGGTCACAAGATCATGTGTGCCCAAAGGGGGCTAAAATTCATCAAATTGAGTTCTACACAGCTGATGAAAGCAATTCTGATTTTTCTGATCAGCAAGCTGACTTTGAGGACAGCGATGAAGAAAATACTCCAGAAGAGTCTGAAGGTGAAAAAGAAAGTGGTGGTACATTGGCTCAGCTTTCGAGCTTCCAAAAAAATGAGTCCTTTAAAGTTCGGGGAATGATCAAAGGGCAACGTATTGTTGCTTTGATTGACACTGGTGCAACACATAACTTCATAGACGAAGTTGTGGTGGCAAAGAAAGGATTGCAAACAGAAGACTTTGAAGGGTTCAGAGTTATGGTTGCGGATGGGTTTCACATCTCATGCACCAAGAGGATTCCGAACATGTCAATGCAATTGGGCAATTACGAAGTCAAGGATGACTTCTATGTGGTCAGTATTGGAGATACGGATGCTGTCCTTGGCATTCAATGGCTGCGATCTCTTGGAGAGATCTCTCTAAATCTGCAAACTATGGAGTTGAAGTTTCAATCCGATGGGAAGAAGGTGGTGTTGAGAGGTATGTCAAATGGTGGTCCTCGGATTGTATCATTCAAGAGGATGGCGAAGTTGATACGTCATGATCAAGTGGAATGGGCTGCTGAGTGCATGATTCTTCCAGCAAGTCCAGCTGAAACTAAAGTAGAGCATCCTCCTGATATCCAATCTTTACTCACCAAAAAGAGTAAAGTGTTTGCTGATTTACCTCCTGGACCTCCCCCTGATCGAGGTTCAGAACACATAATAGAGCTCAAGGAAGGAGCTAAACCGGTGATCACAACTCCATACCGGTATCCGAAGAGGCAAAAGGATGAGATTGAGAAGAATATCCGAGAACTTTTGGAGATGGGTTTCATACGCCCAAGCAAGAGCCCCTTTGCTTCTGCAGTGGTTCTTGTAAAGAAGAAGGATGGTACCATGCGCATGTGCGTGGACTATCGTGCTTTGAACCAAAGCACTATCAAGAATAGATACCCCATTCCCAGAATAGATGAGCTCATTGATGAGCTACATGGGGCTAAGTTCTTCTCAAAGATTGATCTAAGATCGGTTACCATCAGATAAGGATGAGGGGATCAGATGTGGAAAAGACAGCTTTCAGATGTCACTATGGCCACTTCGAATTCTTAGTCATGCCATTTGGTTTGACTAATGCACCGGCCACCTTTCAGTCTTGCATGAACCGTGTGTTTCAGAATCAGTTAAGGCGGTTTGTGCTGATATTTTTTGACGACATTCTGATCTACAGCAAGACTTGGGAAGATCACCTCAAGCACTTGGAGGAAGTGCTTAGTATCATGGAATCTGAGAGTTTGTTCGCAAAGGCTTCCAAATGTGAATTTGGAATGGTGGAGTTATTATACCTTGGCCACATAATCAGTGCTGAGGGAGTAAAGGTGGATCCGGAGAAGATCAAAGCCGTGGTTGATTGGCCACCACCTGAAAGTTTGACTCAGTTGAAAGGTTTTTTGGGCCTTTGTGGTTTCTATCGGAGGTTTGTTAAGGGGTATTCTCAGAATGCGGCTCCCCTTACTGATCTCACCAAAAAGGGAGCCTTTGTTTGGTCAGAAAAGGCTCAAGTTGTTTTTGAAAAATTTAAGAAGATCATGAGCTCGTGCCCAGTTTTGGCTATCCCTGATTTCTCTAAGCCATTCGAGCTGCAGTGTGATGCATCGGGTGAAGGAGTTGGTGCTGTCCTGATGCAAGACAAACACCCTATTGTGTTTGAAAGCCGGAAATTAAGGGGTGTGGAAAGGTCATATTCAATTTATGACAAAGAAATGCTTGCCATTATGCATGCATTAGCCAAGTTCCGACAGTACTTGGTGGGGAATAAGTTCGTGGTTAAAACAGACCACAATAGCCTCAAGCATTTTATGCACCAGAAGGATTTAAATGAGAGGCAACAGAAATGGGTAAGTAAGCTTCAAGCTTACGACTTTGACATTGAATACGTCAAAGGAAAAAATAATGTAGTGGCCGATGCTCTATCCAGAAGGCCTCATCTTAGCTCATTGTGTGAGCTTACTGCAGACTGGAGAGACATGTTGCTGGCTGATTATGCAAAAAATCAGTTTGCAACCAGCATTCTGGAAGGTACTTTCCATGATGAAAAGTACCAAGTGGTTGAGGGTTTGATTCAGTATAAGGGTAGAATCTTTCTGGTAGCCGATTCTAAGCTCAAGAAGAAGATTCTCTTGAATTTTCATGACATTCCAGTTGCTGGTCACCAAGGGTTTTTCAAGACCTATAGGCAGATCCGAGAAAGGTTCTCTTGGAAAGGTTTGAAGAAGGAGGTCCAACGTTACATTCAGGAATGTCCTGTTTGCCAAGCAAATAAAAATGAGCACACCCTACCAGCCGGTTTGCTGCAACCACTTCCAATTCCCAATCAAAAATGGGAAAGCATTTCAATGGATTTCATCACTGGGTTGCCCAAGGCCCAAGGGAAGGATTGCATTTATGTGGTAGTTGACAGACTCACCAAGTTTGCTCATTTCTTTGCCATTACCAGCACTTTTTCTGCAGCCCAAGTTGCAGATTTGTTTTTTCGAGAAGTGTTTAGACTTCATGGTTTGCCTAAGAATATTGTAAGTGATAGGGACAGTAAGTTCCTAAGTACCTTTTGGCAGGAAATTTTTAGAATGAGTGGTACTGTGCTCACCCCAAGCACGAGTTATCACCCCCAAACTGACGGGCAAACAGAAGTGGTGAACAAGTGGCTAGAAGGCTACTTGAGAAACTATGTGTCAGAACAGCAGAAAGCTTGGGTTAAGTGGCTGCATATAGGCGAGTACTGTTACAATTCTACCTTCCATATGTCAATCAAAATGTCTCCTTTCTTGGCACTTTATGGATATGAAGCACCCAGCTTTGCAGATTTGGTGTTTGGTGACAGCAAAGCACCATTAGCCAAGGATTTGTTGCAGCATAGTCAGGACATAATGAGATCCTTGAAGGATAATTTGCAGATTGCACAAAATCAGCAGAAGCTATATGCTGATCAGAAGCGTATTGAGCGTTCTTTTGAGGTTGGGGATATGGTCTATCTCCGTTTACAACCTTACAGACAGTCAACTCTCAAGAAGAGTGGAGCTGAGAAGCTCAAACCTCGCTTCTATGGGCCGTTTAGGGTCATCAGAAAGGTTGGGGCTGTTGCTTATGAGTTGGAGCTACCTTCAGATAGCAGAGTGCATAACGTCTTCCACGTGTCTCGCCTCAAGAAGGCTCTTGGACACAATGTGGTCGCTTCTTCACAGTTGCCACCATTGGACGAGGAAGGACAGTTGGTTCTGGTTCCCGAGTCGATACTTGACTTCAGAGAACGTTCCTTGAGGAATAGAACTATCAGAGAATGTTTGGTAAAGTGGAAGAACCTGCCGATGGAGGATGCAACGTGGGAAAGTGATGAGATAATGCAGCACCCTAGTTTGCAATTGCTTGAGGACAAGCAATCTTGGGGAGGGCGGACTGTAATGTCCCCTTTCTAAGCTTGACAGTTTCAGTGACCGTTGGCCTTTCGTTGGGAACCCGGAGGCTAGTCGGAAGTTAAAATTAGGGTTTCCTAATTTTGAGGAGGTCATTGTTCGGAGATGTCAGTTTTAATGGCGGATTCCTTCTGGGTTTTCAGAGGGCTTCGCAGTGGTATGATCATTCCGGCATTCTGGGTACTTTTTGGAATTTACTATTTTTAGTAAATTCTATTTTTGGCAGTTTGGCAGATGATGTTCAGCTCGGTTGACTTCCTGTTTCAATGGTCAGATGTTTGGATCAGTTTTGGCTTCAGTGCACCTCCGGAGGGATAAGTTAAGTTATTTCATTAAAGGCACATTTAAATATTATATTTTAATGTTGACCTTGGGCTTAGAAGTAATGACTTAAAGATGTTTTAAAAAGGGGCCATTGAGGGTGGCGCCCTCATTAAATGATTATTTTAATTATTGCCTAAGTCAAGCAAGATGATGTGGGGCGCACTTTTCAAGATGGACTTTTAATTAAAATATCATTTATTAATGCTTTGAAGAGAAGGTACGCCTTCTGGAGAAGAGGAAAGTTTTGACCTAAAAGCTGTTTCTAGGGTTTCGTGAAGTCAAGCAGAAATTATAAAAAGGGAGTCTTGTGCATCATTTGGGTCATCTTGGAAAATACACCGTTATGCTGCCGGATTGAATCTGGATCACTTCGAGGGATGAAGACCTCCTAACCATTGGGCATCTCTTCTCGTTTGTAAGACAACGACTAGTGATGATTGTTAGTCTAGTGTGAGTTCTTGAAATTATTGCATTGTAATCTGCATTAGTATTGTTAGCTTTCGATCTTGCATGTTAGATGTTTTCTGATTTTTGGCATTTAAGCTACAGCAGATCAAGTGTTTCATTCATATTTCCAAAAAGACAAAAATATACATTGTGGGTGTTGCATAAATCCATTGTTATAGGCTAGGCGTCCATTTATGCAAGAGTTCAGATTTTATTGAGCACTGTCAGATTTTATAATTGAAATCGCCCCTGTACCTGGGCCGTACCATCTGCTGTTTCTTGGAATTCGTGTCTTTAAAAATAAGCTGGTGTTTGGTACTGTTTCTTGTTCCTAATCTATGTGCCATCAACCTATTTAGCTTTGCATTCAATATTAGAGTGATCTGATTGAGTTTTGAAGGTGATTCGAGTTTTTCAAGGGATTTCTAAGTGCTGGTTTATGAAGAAACACAGGCCTGTCGACCAGATTGAAGAAATCTGTATTTGTCCTTGGACAAGTGTGAAGGAATCTTAAATCTTGTGGCACATTGCATAGTGGATGATCAAGAGCGAAACGAGGTTGGATCTTTAATTAATATCTTCATTTCTAACTTCAATTCTCAGCTTCATTTCTCAGCAAAGGAACTTATTAAATGTTATTGTAAACTTCATAATTGCTGGTTGAAATTTGATAGCAAGTTGCCTTCTTCCAAATTGTATACTGGCAGTAGTACTGTCGGTCTTAGATTCTTGCTCAGTCAGATTGTAATGTTTTCTCTTTCAGCGTTTTGATAATTGAATGTAATCTATCTCCGCCCTATGGTCGCTACTATCCCATTCTGGGTTAGAAAGCACATCCTGGGTGTTGAGAGTCTTTAGCTTTCAGCATTTTCTTTCAAGCAGTAGTTATGTACTTACTCCGTCATATGGTCGCCCCTCACTCCGCATCGGATTGGGTAGCACATACTTGACGTTGAGTTCCTTTCTGCAAATAGATTAGAAGACCCTCTGACCAATGCTCACCCTCACCGGTGCCATTCTGGTTAGGGTTGCTTTCTTGCACGTTTCGGTTTATCTATCTAACCTTAACGGGTGCACTGCTTGTAACTTGTAACTTGAAAAACGAAAAAATTTGGCTCGGAATATTTCACTAACTCTAATAAGTAAGCACATATAGATATATTTGCATATATTCTTCATGTGGTGATTGCAAGATGCAAATCAAGAATTGCATCATTAAAGAGATTTATTTCGTAAGAACGAACCCCTAACCCTAATTTCTTAAAATTTGTGATCAATGGTCAAATTCTAGGGCAAATCACAAGAGGGACATTACAGTATATCACTGATATGCTTATCCAAAATAGACTAAACATCAACATGATACAATTTCTCGCCTATAGAATATTCTATAGTTCTCACCAAACACTATGCTACCCAAGCTACTTGTCCTTTGTGAAATGACCTTTCCATCCTCTCAGCTAAGAAAACTCTTGGAGTTGCATTTGCAATACCACAATGCATTATTTCCTTAACCTCTCACTTGAATTTCTGCTCCATCATTGTAATAATCACCCCTAATTTTTTATTTTTCTTTTGAAAATTTTGCTAACTGAAACTGAGATACAAAGCAAATGTCCAATGCCACTTTCTAATCACCTAATTGTCGAGATGGATAAGGTGGGAGCATACCATGAAAGGACCACACATCAAATAAATTACAACACTTGAAAGATATGCACTAGACAACAAGTCGGCCAAACCCACTTACTCAACGAAGTGCTATGCAACTAAAAATAAAGACACTTCTTGATTATTCAACGAAGTGTACAATACAATGAAAATAAGCACTTCACAATTATTCAATGCAATGCAATTATAAATTGTGCTATAAAATCCACTTATTCAAAGCAGTGAGCAGATTCAAACTTCCACTTGTTTAGTGGGGTGAGTAAATTCAAAAACTTTCCACTTATTAAATAGGGTAAGTACATACATCAATGAGCAAAGCCAAACCCACTGAAGGTACTACCATCCAATTGTTTAC
Organism: Sequoia sempervirens; assembly: GCA_007258455.2. Lineage (NCBI taxonomy): Eukaryota > Viridiplantae > Streptophyta > Pinopsida > Cupressales > Cupressaceae > Sequoia > Sequoia sempervirens. Next base: position 32,681 of record VDFB02356642.1, on the reverse strand, counting down.
AATGTTATATCAGTTGCAAATCAACTCACACAAACTACTGCAACACTCCATTAATCAAGGATAATCAATGTAAACAATAACCAAACAAGTAGTATACCTCAGATAGATGAAAATAAGGAAGGTTGCAGATCTGATATCAACTGTAACATGCTACAACAAGTCTGGACAGCAAGGGAAATTGTAATGTCCCCTTCTCGAGCATGATCTTTCCAGTGACCGTTGGCCTATTCCGGAGACCCGTAGGCTACTCGAAGGGTAAAATTAGGGTTTCCTATTTTTAAGGATGTCTTTGCTCAGAGTTGGTGGATTCAATGGCGGATTCTTTCTGGGTTTTCAGAGAGCTTCGCAGTGGTATGTTCATTTCGGCATTCTGAGCATTTTCTGGAATTTACTATTTTTAGTAAATTCTATTTTTGGCAGTTTTACAATTGGGTTCAGCATGGTTGACTTCCTACTTCAGTTTGATCAGTTGGCTTGCTCATTTATGGCTTCGAGACACTATTGGAGAGATAAGTTGAGCTATTTAATTAAAAGTCACGTTTTAATGTTATATTTTAACGTTGACCCCTTGGCCTAGTCTATTGAATTTATGTTGTTTTGAAAAGTGGTCTTTTTGAGGGTGGCGCCTTCATTAAAGATTATTTTATATTTTATATTTTACCCAAAGTCAAATCAAGCTATAAAGTGGACGCATTTATTAAAGTATTGATTTTATTTAAAAAGTCAATATTGAGCTTGAAGGAAATGGACGCCATCTTTGCAAGAGATTAGGGTTTTTGACTTGAAGAGGAGTTTAGGGTTTCGAGAAGTCAACGAGAAATTATAAAAGGAAGACTTTGATCATCATTTGGGCATCTTTTATCTACAGGAATGTTATGCTGCCGGATTGGCTTTGGGATTGCTTCGAGGAATGAAGGCCTCCTAGCTTGGGCATTGCTTCTCGCTTGAAAGATAGCGACTAGTGGTGAGATAGTGTAGTTTGAATGTTTTATTGTGAGATTTCTGCATTTTTAGTCTTTGTGAGGATATGTAAATCAGTTTTATGCATATTAGTGGTTTTCTGGAGTTGCACATTCATTGTAGCAGATTGATGTTTTTAATCATAAGTCATAAAATACACAAAGAGTCGTTCTGGGTATTGTCTCATTGGTTTTCTCTGTTGGAAGCGACCCTTCATGAATATTTGCAGATTTTAATATGAAGCGTATGATTTTATAAAGCAAATCCGTCATTCCTTGTAGGGCGCACTTTCTAGAGTGCCTCGGGATCCGTGTCATTAATTAATAACCATTTTTAGATGCCATTTCTTATTACTAAGTTAGGGCCATCATTTTGAGGGTCTATTGCATTAGATTTGAGATCATTTGGGTGAGAAATGAGAGAGATATGAGCATATGAGTGAATTCCTAGGTTGCTGGTTTTTAATTTAAAAGTGCAGATTTGTGGAAAAACAGAATTATTATTTGATCATTGAGAGATTTATTGAACTGGCATCTCTAATCAAGCCACAGAGAGTTCTTATATGATGTAATGCTAATCTTTCAAATTCCTATGCTCTTGGCAAGCGAATTCTCTATCATTTTGTAAGCTGACAGTAGTACTGACAGCAGTTCTTTCATCTTGCTTAATCATGTTTTGTAATGCTCATATTTACATTTTGTAATTGCAATTGTATTTCTTTATCTCCGCCCTATGGTAGCTCCTTACCCACTCTGGGTTAGAAAGCACATTCTGGGTGTCGAGTACTTTCAGCATTATAGTTATTTCTTTCAAGCATTGTAATTTCTGTTATCTCCGCCATATGGTCGCCTCATTTCCGTATTGGAGTGAGTAGCACATACTTGGTGTCGAGTGTGCTTTCAGTACATTAGATTCAGGGATCCTCTGACCATATGCTCGCCATCATCGGCGCCATTCTTGGTTAGAGTTCTTGCATAAGCATTTTGATTTAGATCCTCTGACCAATGCTCACACCTTGCCCACATCGGGATCCTGGTGTACATTCTGGTTAGAGTTGCTTCAGCACGTTTTGGTTTAGCTGCTAACCTTAATGGGTGCATTGGTTTGTAATCTGCAATTTGAAAAAGTAAAAAAATTTGGCTCGGAATATTTCAGAAATCACCCAAAAAACTCCATCAGCTCGTGGCCAACACAGCTCTAACAAACATAGGCTGATTCACCTCCTCAAATAACTCCAAAACAATGCCCACCAATATCAAACAAAAAATTGTGGGTCTGAATTAAGTAATAGAGTGTTTTAGGCTGCTGATATGACTGTAACAGCAGCTGCAAGCACCATGAGAATCATCGAACTCCACAAAAACTGGCAAACATCACCTCCAAAGATCTAAATCCCACATCTCACCCCAAACACCACCAACCAGGTCAGAATATGCAAGAAAGATGGGGCAATTTCATGCCCAAATTCTCATGCCACTTTCCAATAGCGGCACTGAAATATCCCCCTTAGTTTTTTTTTTAAATTACCACCAACAATGCACCCATTAACGTTAGCCCAATAATCAAAAACAGCTGAAAGGGAATGCTCCACTTATCTGATCACCAAGATCCCGATGTGGACAAGGTGAGAGCATTCGATGCAATGGGATCGTTAGCAATAAACTAAACTGAGATTACAATGTTGGAAATGAAAGTGTAGGCGGTGAACCGACTATGAATTCCGCTCTACCACTTATTCAAAGGGGGAAAATTATTACAATTATTTGAACTAAAAACTCAATCACTTATTCAGCGAGAGTAAGCAAAACTGAAATGTAAAATACTCAACCACTTACTCAGCGAGAGTAGAAATTACAAAATGAAATATGCTGGAAATTAAAGGTTAATTCGGTACTACTGAAACCAGCAATTACAATATGCTTCTTTACAATGATTATCAATGAAATCTGTTCCAATCTTCCATACAATAATTACACAATATTCCTTATGACAACTATGAGTGAGAACATTAAGAAATATTGCATAAAGCTGGAATAACCAGGTCTGATATAAAAACCAGCAAACTAAAACTCAGACCAGCAAGCTATGATCACACCAAAATGCTCGAAGCTTAAACCACACTTCACCAAATGAAACAAAACTGAAAGCACACGTTCTCAAATGCTAGGCAACCAAGAAACATCAATAGACAAAGCACAAGCAACACCAAAATTACCCACCAAGGAAACCAAAGCAGCAAAGGCAAGGTACGGCCTATGAGGGAGGTTCACCTTGTCTCAAAAATCGACCACTCACTTATAAAATTTGCAAATTTGCACAATGAGGCACCTAGGCCATAGGAACATATGGAGCAAACACCCAGAATGATATTAAATTCATACAATGGCTTATGAATGAAATTCACCTACAGCCATATCCAAACCAGCAACCTGTAAACGATAAAATCATCAAAAACTTCAACAATGATGCTCAATCTGCAATCTCTGAATGAGAAGTAGTATCTATTCAGCTAGCTGTTATCTTTCAAACATGGAACTAAATGCTTGCTAGGAGGTATGCATTCCTCGAAGCCATAACCCTGAAACCAATTCGGCAGCAATTCGATATGATAAGCAATGGATACCAAAAGAATGAGCAAAGACCTGGTTATATAGAACTTGAGGTGACTCTTCAGCTTACATCATTTTCCTCCAAAAGGGACGCCCAAGCCTTATTGAAATATTTTAATTTTTTTAAAACATTAATCTCCCCTTCATTTAGGCATCCAAATCCCAAGAGAGGATATTAACCTTAGAAATATTAAAATTACCTCTTAATGAGGCGTCCACCATCACAGGCCACATTTTAAAACATCTTTAAGTCATAACACTAGGCCAAAGGGGCCAATATCAAAATATAACATTAATGACTTAAAATAATTCATTTCTCCAAAATGCACCTCAAAAACCAAAACCAAATATACTCGCTGCCTTTCCAAAAATAGAAGAGCACATTGAACTGCTGCCAACCTGAGCACTGCTAGAAATGGAACTTACTAAAAATAGTAAATTCAAAAAAATTTCCCATTGCATTTGCATGTCATATCATTGCGAACCCCTCAGAAAACCCAGAAAGGATCCGCAAACCAAATTCCAAAACTCCAACATGCAAACCCCTGAGAAAGCCAAAAACCTCCAAACAACTGGAAATCCTAATTTTACCTCCGACAAGCCTACGGGCTTCCGGAATAGGCTGATGAGCCACAACATTGCTTACTACTGAGAAGGGAACATTACAGTCTGGCCTCCTCGAGATTGCTTGTCTTCAAGCAACCGCAAGTCTAGATGCTGCAAAATTTGTTCACCTTCCCACGTTGCATCCTCAAATGGAAAGTTGCTCCATTTCACCAAGTACTCTTTGATTGTTCTTCTCCTCAAAGAGCGCTCTCTAGTATCAATGATCTCCTCAGGAATCAACACCAACTGTCCTTCTCCGTCCAATGGAGGCAACTCTGAAGTAGCAACCACATTGTGCCCAAGCGCCTTCTTGAGGCGTGACACATGAAAAACATTGTGCACCTTGCTACTAGCTGGAAGCTCCAACTCATACGCCACTTCACCAATCCTCTTGATGACTCTGTATGGTCCATAGAAACGTGGCTTGAGCTTTTCTCAACCACTCTTCTCGAGAGAAGACTGTCTATAGGGTTGAAGCCTCAAATAAACCATATCTCCTACTTCAAATGAACGTTCAACATGCTGTTGGTCAGCGTACATCTTCTGCTGGTTCTGAGCATGGTGGAGGTTATCCTTCAATGATCTCAAGATGTCTTGACTTTTCCGCGACATATCCTTCGCTTCAGGAGCTCTACTATCACCAAACACCAAATCTACGAAGCTAGGAGCTTCATAACCATAGAGAGCCACAAAATGAGACATCTTAATTGACATGTGATAGGAAGAGTTATAACAATACTCTCCCAAATGAAGCCATTTCACCCATGCTCTTTGCTGCCCTGAAACATAATTTTTGAGGTAGCCTTCCAACTATTTGTTCACAATCTCTAATTGACCATCTATTTGCGGGTGATAAGTAGTGCTTGGAGTGAGCACTATTCCACTCAATATGAAAATCTCCTACCAAAAAGTACTGAGGAACTTGTTGTCCCTATCACTCACAATATTTCGAGGCAATCCATGAAAACGTAACACTTCTCTAAAGAACAACTCAGCTACTTGAGTTGTTGTGAATGAACTTGTAATAGCAAAGAAGTGAGAAACTTGGTCAATCTATCCACCACAACATAAATGCAATCTCTCCCTTGCACCTCTAGCAACCCTGTGATGAAATCCATCGCAATACTTTCCCATTTATGATTAGGAATCGGTAGAGGCTACAACAAACCAACTGGAAAAGAATGCTCATTCTTGTTCATCTGACAAGCTGGACTCTCCCTTATGTAGCGCAACACTTCTTCCTTCATCCCTTTCCATGAAAATCTTTCACGGATCTGCTTGTAAATCTTAAAATATCCCTGATGACCAACAAGAGGAATTTCATGAAAAGACTGCAAAATCTTCTTCTTAAGCTTAGATTTTGGCACCAAGACGATTCTACCCTTATACTGAATCAATCTGTCAACCAACTAGTATCTTTCATCTTGCAAATGACCTTCTACAATGCTGGTTGCAAGCTGATATTTTGTATAATCGGCAGCAATTAGCTCCCTCCAATCTGCAGTAAGCTCAACCAAAGAGTTCAAATGAGGTCTTCTGGAAAGAGCATCAGCCACTATGTTGTTTCTTCCTCTAACATACTCAATGTCAAAGTTGTAATCTTGAAGCTTACTCACCCACTTCTGTTGCCTTTCATTCAAATCTTTCTAATGCATGAAGTGCTTAAAACTGTTATGATTAGTCCTCACCACGAACTTGCTTCCCACCAAGTACTGTTTGAACTTGGCTAATGTGTGCATGATTGCAAGCATCTCCTTAACACAGATAGAATATGTTCTTTCAGCTCCTCTCAATTTTCTGCTCTCGAAGGCAATTGAAATATACCGAGCCAATTTTTTCGTTTTTCAAACAACAGATTACAACATTCAAGCCAGTGCACCCGTTAAGGTTAGAAGGATAAACCGAAACGTGCAAGAAAGTAAACTTAAGATACAGAAGGGAACTCAACGTCAAGTATGTGCTACCCAATCCAAGGTGGAGTGAGGGGCGACCATATGACGGAGTGATTACAGAACGTAAAGCTTGAAATGAAATGCTGAATAATGAAACTACTCAACACCCAGAATGTGCTTGCTCACCCAGAATGGGAAGTAGCTACCATAGGGCGGAGTTATATTATTTCAAACTAAGACTGAAAGCAAACTTGAAGGAAATGCTGAATACTGAATCTACTCTACACCCAGAATGTGCTTGCTGACCCAAGACGGGAGAGTAGCGACCATAGGGTGGAGATCTAACAATTACAACTTCAAATGAAATTGAGCAATACCAATTCTAAGCAACAAGCTGGAGAATGACTGCCAGTACTATTGGTCAGTTTACAATAAAATATCATATGCCTGTCAAGATGTTAGAACTGGATCTATTGATTCATACAACACAATAAAATCTCTTCTTGGCTGAGTTCAATAAGCCATAAGAAATCATTACAACTTTGACAATAAACAATCTGTTTTTCTGTTTTCTTCAAATCAGTAATTGCTGGTTAAGAACAGCAGCTTATAAATAGATCCAAATGCTCGTAACTCCCTCACAACTCACACAAATGGCCCAAACTAAGATGCATAAGACCAATATGATGTAGGCGCCCAATCTAGAACCTTATTCCCGACTCCAAATGCAACGAAATAGCAATGCACAAATCCCAAGAACTCTAAATGGTACGGCCTTAATGAAAAAGGCGATTTTCTTTTTAAAAACAATGCAAGCTCTATAAAATCTGAAAACTGGAGAATATGATGGCTCTTGACAAACAAAAAGAATGAGATGATACCCAGAAAGACTATTTTTGTATTTTCCAATATATGAGTGAAACATGCAATCTGCTGTATATAAAATGCAATAAGCTGAAACTCTAAAATGCCAATAACAGATTTTACAATGCAAAACTGAACACAAATGAAATAGCTAAGATGCACTCACAAATAGACTAATAATCATCACTAGTCGTTGTCTTCCAAACGAGAAGAGATGCCCAAACTAGGAGGTCTTCATCCCTCGAAGCAATCCAGAATCAATCCGGCAGCATAACGGTGTATTTTCCAAGATAACCCAAAATGAAGCACAAGACTCCATTTTATAATCTTCGCTTGACTTCACGAAACCCTAGAATCTGATTTTAGGTCAAAATCCCCTCTCCTCAATGATGGGCGTACTTTTGCCTTCAAGCTCTTGATTTAATATTTCATTTAAATATTCAACTTTGAAATATGCGCCTATCATAATCTTGCTTTGACTTAGGGAATATTAAAATATTCTTTTAATGAGGGCGCCACCCTCAATGACCACCTTTTTAAAACAACATTAAGTCATTAAGTCTAAGCCAAGGGTCAACATTAAAATATAACATTTTAACGTGACTTTTTAATTTAAATGACTTAACTCATTTCTCTGAAAATGCCCTGAAGCCAATACTGATGAAGTCAACTGATCAATCTGAAACCGGAAGTCAACCAACCTGAGCTCATCTGGAAACTGCCAAAAATAGAATTTACTAAAAATAGTAAATTCCAAAAAGTACTCTGAATGCTGAGACGAGCATATCACTGCGAAGCCCTCTGAAAACCCAGAAGGAATCCGCCATTAAAACTATCATCTCCGAGCAACGACCTCCTCAAAATTAGGAAACCCTAATTTTAACTTCCGACTAGCCTCCGGGTTCCCAAGGAAAGGCTAACGGTCACTGAAAATGTCAGGCTTGAAAAGGGGACATTACAGCAATAGGATGTTTGTCTTGCATGACAACAGCTCCAACTCCTCCTGAAGCATCACACTGCAATTCAAAAGGCTTAGAGAAATCGGGTAGAGCCAACACTGGACACGAGCTCATAATGTGCTTAAATTTATCAAATATTCCTTGTGCTTTGTCCGTCCAAAGGAAAGCTCATTACTTTGTAAGATCAATGAGGGGGCCTGCCATTTGAGAATACCCCTTCACAAACCTTCTGTAAAAGCCACTCAACCCCAAAAATCCCTTCAAATGTGACACATTCTTTGGAGGTGGCCAATCTAGGATAGATTTTATCTTCTCTGGATCAACTTTGACACCCTTAGAGCTGATAATGTGACCAAGATAAAGCAGCTCTGTCATCCCAAACTCACATTTTGATTCTTTTGCAAACAAACATTTTGCCTCAAAAATACTAAGCACTTCCTCCAAGTGCTTGAGGTGCTCTTCCCATGACTTGGTGTAAATGAGGATATCGTTGAAGAAAATGAGCACGAACTTCCTCAACTATTGCCTAAAGATTTTGTTCATGCAGGACTGAAATGTTGCAAGAGCATTTGTCAAACCGATTGCATGACAAGGAATTCAAAATGCCCAAAATGACATCTAAAGGCAGTTTTTTCAATATCCGCCTCCCTCATTCTTATCTAATGATACCCTGACCGAAGATCAATTTTGGAAAAGTACATGGCTCGATGAAGCTCATCAATAAGCTTGTCTATACTAGGGATAGGATACCGGTTCTTAATGGTCTTCTGATTCAACGCACAGTAGTCCACACACATGCGCATTGTACCATCTTTCTTTTTGACCAGCACCACTGTTGAAGCGAAGGCGCTCTTGCTTGTGCGAATGTGGCCCATATCCAAGAGTTCTTTGATAGCATTCTCAATCGCATCCTTCTGCTTCTTTGGATAGCGGTATGGAGTTGTGACAGCCGGTTTGCTCCTTCAAGCTCTTTCACATGCTCACAACCTCTTTCAGGAAGTCTCCTAGGTGGAATACTCCCAAAGACTTTGCTCTTCTTAGTAATCAAAGCTTGAATATCTGCATGATAGTTCCTTTTATCCTCCACCGAATAAACTGGTAAAATAAAGCATTTTGCTGCCCACTCAACTTGATCATGGCGGATCAGCCTTTCCATTCTCTTGAAAGACACTATTCGAGGGCCTCCATTTGACATCCCTCTCAACACTACCCTCTTACCATCAGATTGAAACTTCAGCTCCATTGTTTGCAAGTTCAATGAGATCTCACCAAGAGATCACAGCACTAGTATCACCAATGCCAACAACATAAAAATCATCTTTTACTTCATAGTTCCTCAACTACATGGAGAGGTTGGGAATCTTCCTAGTGCAAGACATTGTGAAGCCATCGGCCACCATCACCTTGAAGCCTTCAAACTCTTCTGTCTTCAAACCTCTCTTAACCACCAAGCCTTCATCTATGAAGTTGTGAGTTGCTCCAGTATCAATGAGAGCAACAATTTGTTGTGATCCAATCACTCCACAAACCCGAAAAGACTCATTCTTTTCAATGCTTGAGATTTGTGCCAAAGCACTCCCTCCTCCAATGTCTTTTGGCTTCTCTTCAAGAGCCCCTTCTTCATCACTACTTGTTGATTCGTACTGCTAATCAGACATATCAGATTCTGATCCGGAATCAGAATATGCTTCCATGTGATGTGCTTTGCCCTTTCCATAGCATTTGTGACCCTTTGACCAAGGCTCGCGACATGTATAGCAAACTCCATCCTTTCTCAACTACTCACGGAGCTCTTCTAACATCCTCTGTGGAAACTTCTTTAGCTGATTTGATGAATGCTTCTTATCCTTCTTATGACTAAAGGATTTTGATTGAAATTTTGGCTTTGGGGCAGCCAACATCATGCTCTTAGATTTCTTGATTGCTTTGTCAAGAGTTGGTGGATCAAATGCTTTGACCCATCCCTTCAATGGCTCCATCAATCCTCCAGTAAACAACACTACAAGCCTCCCTTCAGTAATGTTGGGCACCACTACTGACAACCTTTGGAATTCATCAACATATGCATCAAGTGAACCATGTTGCTTCAGCTGCGCCAATTCACGGAATCTTACTTCTGGATCTTAGGTATCAAATCTTTCTATCAGCCTGTTGGTGAATTCTTCATAGATTTGGATGAGGTTGTGGCCAAGAGTGACCAAACTGTGGTACCACCATTCGTGAGCAGCTTCATTCAAGTGCAAGGTGGCGAATTTAATGGCATCCTCTTCCGGCATCAATCTAAGAAAAAGATAGTTGTCAAGCTTTTGCACCCACAACCTTGCCATACACTTATCACTCCCATCAAAATGGGCCAAGGTCACGTTTCCAAGAGCATGATGATAATCTGTTCTAGGATCCAAAGGAGCACGATATTCAGCTCATCCGCCACTCCTATTTCTTTGGTTCATGAACTGATCAAAGGTCCATTGGTCTCTGATCTTAGTGGGTAATGAGGCATACTCCATGTAGGCTTGTCTAGCATCATCCACCAAAGGTACCCCGGTCTCCGCTGGTGGTTCCTCCCTTTGAGTGAAGGTAGGAAAAAGAGGTCCAGAGGCTGATCCTCTAGTAGATGCAACATGTTGGCCGATAGTTCTATCTCTTCCATTGGTTTCTAAACCACTATTCTCTCCAACATCATTTTGTTGAGGTTGGGGCTGATTTTGTCACTTGCTGATCTAGTTTTGCTAACAAGCTTGACATCATATCCAACATATTATCAAACTTCCTTTCGGCTCTAGCTTCTTTCTCCTCCATTGAAAGTCTAGGACCCTCTGACATGGTCTCAACTACTTTACCAGTGTCTCTCAAAGCCTCTAAAAATGTCTCTACCTCTAGAACTGGTGGATTCTAATACTGAGTTCTTGTCTGACCTCTGGTGTAGCATCTGAATTCTCTGTCACTCATCTGACAATTGAACTCTGTTTGTCACAAGATGGCAGGATCTTGGGCTTTGATACCATTGAAATATCCCCCTTAGTTTTTTTTATGAAATTATCACCAACAATGCACCCGTTAACGTTATCCCAATAATCAAAACCAATTGAAAGGGAACCCTCCACTTATCTGATCACCAAGACCCCAATGTGGGCGAGGTGAGAACGTTCGGTGCAAGGGGATCGTTAGCAATAAACTGAACAAGATTACAATGCTGGAAATGACAGTGCAGGCAGTGAACCGACCATGAATTCCACTCTACCACTTATTTAGTGGGGCGAAATTATTACAATTATTTAAACTAAAAACTCAACCACTTATTCAGTGGGGGGAAATTATTACAATTATTTAAACTAAAAACTCAACCACTTATTTAGCGGGAGTAAACAAAACTGAAATGTAAAATACTCAACCACTTATTTAGCGGGAGTAGAAATTACAAAATGAAATATGCTAGAAATTAAAGGCTAATTTACAATGATTTATCAATGAAATCTGCTCCAATCTTCAATACAATAATTACACAATATTCCTTATCACAAATATGAGTGAGAACATTAAGAAATATTGCATAAATCTGGAATAACCAGGTCTGATATAAAAAACCAGCAAGCTATGATCACACCAAAATGCTTGAAGCTTCAATCGCACTTCACCAAATGAAACTAAACTAAAAGCACACCTTCTCAAATGCTAGGCAACCAAGAAAAATCAATAGACAAAGTACAAGCAACACCAAAATTACCCAGCAAGGAAACCAAAGCAGCAAAGGCAAGGTACGACCTATGAGGGAGGTCGACGTTATCTCAAAAATCAACCACTCACTTATAAAATCTGCAAATTTGCACAATCAGGGGCTTAGTCCATAGGAACATATGGAGCAAACACCCAGAATAATTTTAAATTCGTACAATGACTTATGAATGAAATTCACCTACAGCCATATCCAAACCAGCAACTTGTAAACTGATAAAATCATTAAAAACTTCAACAATGATGCTAAATCTGCAATCTCTGAATGAGAAGCAGTCTCTATTCAGCTAGGTGTTATCTTTCAAACACAAAAGTGAATCCTTGCTAGGAAACATGCATTCCTCGAAGCCATAACCCTGAAACCAATTCGGCAGCAATTCGATATGATAAGCAATGGATACCAAAAGAATGAGCAAAGGCCTGCTTCTATAGAACTTGAGGTGAGTCTTCAGCATCTAGCATTTCCCTCCAAAAGGGACGCCCAAGCCTTATTGAAATATTTTAATTTTTTTAAAACATTTATCTCCCATTCATTTAGGCGTCCAAATCCCAAGAGAGGATATTAACCTTAGAAATATTAAAATTACCTCTTAATGAGGCATCCTCCCTCAAAGGCCAATATGAAAATATAACATTAATATGACTGAAAATAATTCATTTCTCCAAAATGCACCTCAAAAGCCAAAACCAAATATACTCATTGCCTTGCCAGAAATAGAAGACCACACTCAACTGCTGCCAACCCGAGCACTACCAGAAATGGAACTTACTAAAAATAGTAAATTCAAAAAAGTTGCCCATTGCATTTGCATGTCATATCGTTGCGAAGCCCTTGGAAAACCCAGAAAGAATCCGCAAACCAAATTCCAAAACTCCAACATGCAAATCCCTAAAAAAGCCAAAAACCTCCAAACAACTGCAAACCCTAATTTTACCTCTGACGAGCCTATAGGTCTCCAGAATAGGCTGACAAGCCACTACACTACTTACTATTGAGAAGGGGACATTACAACCATGACCTGTACTTGGGTCGTACAATTTACAACAACACCTCCTAACCTCCCTCAAACTAGCAAAAAATCAATGTGATTTGGGGTTGTGTTGTGCCCAACCAAAAAAATTTACTTCATTAAGGAATTTTGAAAAAAGTGGTGAAAGTCTTGAAAAAAATTTCCTCAAAAGTCGAAGTTTCTAAAAATAGACCCAATTCAAGGGTTTTTGGATTTGTTGTCAAATGGATGTTGGAAAAAGTTTCTAAAAATAGTATCTTTGTTTGTAGGGCTCTATCTGATTCTGATTGGTCGAAAATACTTCCCAATCAAACAGGTCTGATTAGAATCGTCAAATGGTTAGGATTTCTCTAATGGGTTAATTCTACTATTTTAGAAGGCGAAGTACAAGCTCCAAGGTCATCAATAAAGGATTATCTACTACTAAATATTAGATTCAAATTCTTAAATGTTGTGCAGGCAACGTCAAACTATCAACGATTGAGAAAAGGTAGAGTTCACTCCAAACGGAGGAAAATCCAAAAATGGTGAAATTTATAAAAAAAATCTAACTCAGGGATGCCTAGGTACCCCTGTCCAAGAAGGGCGCCCAAGATCTCATTCCTTAGTCAATTTTTCCCTCTTTTCAGAAAACGTGCAATTTTACCCATTAGCCCATTTCAATTATGCAAAGAAACAATCAAAAGCAATTTCCAAGGCCGAGAAAAGGAGGAGATCATCTCAGTTATGTTTAGGCTCCTCAGTTGATTGATCATCCAATTCCAAGCATCTATGAGACAGCAGAAAATGCAGATCGAACAATGGCATTTGCAAAAAAATGAAGAAAATCAAAGAAAAAGTGAAAATCATCAACTTTAAACTAAGGCATGGAAGCCTAGGCTCCCCTGTCAACGAGAGGCCCCTAGCTTTTGATGCCTTGGTTTATTTTTCACCCCTTCCAAAAATTCACCAAACTCCTCCACCAGCCCGATTCCAGTTCTTAGAAAATCAGTCAAATGCAGTGTCAGGGATTGGCAAAGGGTATAATGCATTTCAGTTATGATCAGGCTTGCCTAATTAACTGCCTTTCAGTCTCTGTTATTCATCGACTGGCAAGAAATAATGCCAAAATTGGGGTCTCTAGCTTCCGATGGAAAAACATGAAACAAAAAAAGTAAAAAAAATCATTGAAATTTGGCTAAGGCATGGGATGCTAGGCGCCCTTGTTAGCCAAGCACACTTGGGTTTTGATGCCTTAGAATATTTTTTACCCCGTCATGCCTTCTTTCCAGTTCAACCTTCATTGGTCAATTTTGGGGTCTGCAATCATGATCAGACAATGTCGAACATCGATATGAAGTTGGGGATCACTTCAACAGTGGTCAAACATTAGATTGCCGTGGTCAAATAGATTTTATCAGTTGGCAATACTAGATTGTCGACTTGTCAAAATCAGAAGCAAGCCTCGCCAAAAGCAAAAGCAAGTAAAAGTTTAAAAACAAAGAAAATGGCTAACTCTAGGATCTCTAGGCGCCCTTGTACAGTCAAGGCGCCTAGCATTTGGTGCCTTAGTCATTTTTCGGCTTCCATCATTCGTTGTTCAAAAACATGTCTTCATGTGTGTGCTTTTTGCAGCTACAAAGGAGGAATTCACCATTGCACGTGCAAATGAACTCACATTTTTGCATACAAAGTTTCTATCTTCATGGATAGACATCGAAATTTTAGGGCTTTTGCGAAGAAAGCGCTTTTTCGCCTTAAAACTCTATTCAAGAAGGCCTTTGGCATTCATTCTTCATATTTTGCAGGTTGGCATCCAGAGGAAGACAAATATCATTTTCTTCTCATCAAGATTTGGAAGCTCAAACGGAGTGCTTTTTCAGTGTTCTTCGTAGATTTACGATTGGGAAGCACAGAGGCACACTTTTTCATGGTCCAATCCTCTAGGGCATTGCATTTCAAAAACAAGTGGTCAACTTTTTAAGTTATCATCAATTTGGGTCCATCTACTTTTTTCTCCTCTTGAAGATTGGGAAATTTTATATTTCCAAAAATTTGCTTTTTCGGTGCTTTTTCGGGTAGCCCTCGACTTTTTCAAAATCTAATGAACTGGATATCTTTAGAATGTGACTGTCTACAAAACGCATACCTCAACTTTTTTTCCAGTAATCCGCTTTTTCGAGAGAAATCAGTAACTTTTGGGGGCAGCAAAGATTTTGAAGATTAGAACTAAAAGCAACAGTTAACTCAACGATTTTTCCTAGTTTAAATTGCTATTCTTGTTTCATGCTTATCTATTCTTTGTAAAATAGAAAAATCAAATGTATAGTTGGAACTTTCCCTGCTTTTAAATCAGTTAACTGATTTTAGCAGACGGTTAGTTAGTTGTCTTATGTTAGTTTTAGAAATAAATCTTGCATGTTGGCAAGTCTAGTCAGCTTAAAGCAAGGAGATTTTAGGGTTACCTACTTCTTGTTTGTGTATAAAGAAGGGCAGCTTTGCCCATTATTTTCGAACTATTATTGTCAGAGCTAATTTGTAAGCATGTATTGCTGCAAATTGTTGTTCAGTTACTGTTCAACTTGTGTCAAGTGTAATCTGGTGTTTGATCGCACATTGTAAGCCTATCTTTGCTACAATTTGTTGTCCCAAAAGTGTAATTGCTGTTAGTAATTGAAGAGCTCCCGAAAGGTCAAAAACCAAGAAGTTTGAAGAGCTCACAAAAGGTCAAAAACCAACTCTAAAAGCATCAAGAGGCTCCACACCACCAACTTAACTTATTGGCATGAATAACAACTCTAATAAACTAAACTTGTGCTCTCCAAGAACTTTGGAATTCTCCCTTACCAATTAGCCTATGCAAAAACATATAAAATAGGCTAATTTTCCATAATCAAAATATACTTGACAAGGGGACATTACAATCCTTCCTCCCCATATTTACTTGTCCCTAAACAATTGCAAATTTGGATGCTCCAAAATTTGTCCACTCTCCGAAGTAACATTTCCACAAGTAGATTCTTCCACTTAACTAGATATTCTTTGATGCTCTCTTTCTCAAAATGCGCTCCCTGAAATCAATCATGACTTCAAGAACCAAGATGAGTTTCCCTTCTTCATCCAAACGGGGCAATTCTAATGAAGCATCAACAATGTGCCAAGTTCCTTTTTGTGGCGTGATATGAAATATGCCCCTTAATTTTTTTTTTTGAAATTTCACCAACAACAAACACCCGTTAAGGATTAGCCCAAAATATAAATCAATTGAAAGTAGCGTTTGCCAAGAATGTTCACCAAGATCCTATTGAAGGCGAGGTGATAGCATATGGGAAGGGATCATTAGCAAGCAAACTGAAATGAAGAACAATGCTGAAATGAAAGAAGCTCGACCACTTATTCAGCGGGAGCGAGAGATTCCAGCAGTGGGGATTCGCCACTTAATCAGTGGGTGAGATATGAGAGATTCGATTATTTATTTCTCCATACTGGCGGTAAACCATCCAGGGGTTACAATGTTTGAAAATTAAACACAAAGTAAAAGCAAAAATAAAATGACTGGAACAGTACTATTGTTTACAGTCTTACAATGCCAAATATCTGCAAATTACAAGTGTTATTGCTATAGAATCAAAACAAAATGAAGAGAGATAATTTCTCCAAATTCTAAGCTTCTCAACAACTAAAATACAAGCCAAAATCTGAACTATTATCAATCTGATATAACAAACCAGCAACTGTAATTTCAAACCAGCAACTAAACTAACACCCAAAAGGCTTATTTTCCACAATTACTAAGTCTCTACTCTCCAAAACTGAACACCACACTCCCAAAAGGTTAGGCAACCATCAAACCAAGATCAAACAACATAAATTAGTCACCAAATAGTAAGCTCGAATCTCAATGCAAGCTGGTACGGCCCTAGGAACAATACGGCCTCTCTATAAATTCAAAGACTCCAAAATAAATTCTGATTTTCTGCAAGAGGGGTCGCCATTAGCAAGGAATTCGATTGCATCAATGCCCATAATGGAAATAAAATCACCAATTGATCTACAATTGAAAATCTACTTCAGCCATTAAATAACCAGCAAGTGCCAAACTAGAAATTATCACCAAAATTCAACCACGATGAATCTCAATCTAGCTAGTATGGATGAGAAGCAGCCACAATCCCAACTAGGTGTTATCTTTCAAGTTCTTTGCTAGGAGGTATGCATTCCTCGAAGCCAAAATCATTAAGTCATTTTGACAACACTTCGATAAGGTAGACAATGGATGATCAAATGCTAGAGCAAACCTTGCTTTTATAGAGAACTTAAGGAGACCTTTTTCCTTCCAACAATTCTCTCCAAAAAGGGACACCCAACCCTCCATGAAATATTTTTAATTTTCAAAATATATTAAAGCTCCCTCTCCTAGGCGTCCAAGCCTCAAGGGGACATTAAAACATTAAAATATTAAAATAACTTCTCAATGGGACGTCCACCCCTCAAGACCAAATTTTAAAACAACGTTAAGTCATAAGCTCTAGGCCAAGGGGCCAACATTAAAATATTACATTAATGACTTAACATGACTTATTTCTCCAAAATTGCACCTCAAAACCACAAATCAAATATATTCAATTGCCCAGCCTGACAAGGAAAGCTCACTACGCTGCTGCCAACAGGAACACTACCAAAGATATAACTTACTAAAAATAGTAAATTCTGAAAGTTGCTCAATTTCATTTGCATCTCATATCATTGTGAAGCTCTCTAAAAACCCAGAAAGAAACCGCAAACCAAATTCCATAATTCCAACATGCAAACCTCTGAAAATGCCAAAAACCTCCAAACACTGGAAACCCTAATTTTACCTCAGCGAGCCTACAAGCCTCCGGAATAGGCTGACAAACCACTACACCGCTCACTAATGAGAAAGGGACATTACATGATACATGGAAGACGTTATGAACCTTACTACTTTTTGGTAACTCCAACTCATATACCACTTCTCCAGTCCTCTTGGATATCCTGAATGGACCATAGAATCACAACTTGAGCTTTTCTAATCCACTCTTCTTGAGAGTAGATTGCATGTAGGGCTACAACCTCAAATGCACCATATCTCAAACTTCAAATGCACGCTCTATACGATGTTGATCTGCATATAACTTTTTCTGATTTTATGCATGTTGGAGGTTGTCTTTCAAGGATTTCACGATGTCTTGACTCAATTGTGACAAATGCTTAGCTTGGGGAGCTCTACTATCACCAAACAAGAGTTCAATGAAGCTAGGAGTTTCATATCCATAAAGTGTCATAAATGGAGACAACTTAAGTTACATATAATAAGAAGAGTTATAACAATACTCACCCAAATGAAGCCATCTCAACCAAGTTTTTTACTTCCCTAAAACATAGTTTCTTAAGTAACCTTCCACCCACTTGTTCACAATCTCCATTTTCCAATCAGTTTACAAGTGATAACTAGTTCTAGGAATGAGTTCAATCCCACTCAATCTGAAAATTTCTTGTCAAAATAGACATAGGATCTTGTTGTCCCTATCACTAACAATGTTCTTTGGCATGCCATGTAATATAAACACTTCTCTGAAGAATAAATCAGCCATCTGAGCTGCTCTAAAATTTGCAGAAATAGCAAAGAAATGTGCAAATTTGGTCAATCTACCAACAATAACATAAATACAATCCTTCCCTTGCACTTTTGGTAACCTAGTGATGAAGTCCATTGAGATACTTTCCACTTTTGATTGGGAATTGGCAAGGCCTACAACAAACCAACAGAGAAAGTGTGCTCATTATTGTTCTATTAACACACTTTGCATTCTTTTATATACTTAAGGACATCATCTTGTTGGGTGAAAATTATGTAATCCTCTCAAAAAAGGGAGGCGCCCTTCTTACTGCTTACTGAAACTAAGTAAAACTAATTAAGTATTCACAAAAATGTACACTACAATTAAGAGATGGGGATGTGTCACATTCATACTTTTCTCTTTTTTCAAAGAATATGTTTTACAATGCTTCACAGTTGGTAGTTCTGATACGATATAACTTCAAACTAAAAACAAAGCAGTAATTCCAATATCTCTATCTTGTCAAACCAAAGCCTAGAGATACCAGTATGATAACAATAAACGATAAAATAAGAAAAGAAAAGCTCACGAAGGCACAAAGTCGTTCCGTAGCTTTTCACTGATGGATCCTTGAGATATGTAACGAGTGTCATATTAGAAGCAAAAAGTCTTCTAGATATAGCAATTCCACGAACAACATAAGATAATACAAGCACAAAGTCTTGTAGATAATTCACCAATAGTTATCTAAACAGTATCACCAATTCAAATAAAGAATGCAACACAAAATTTACACATATTTATTCAAAGCCCTTAGATCTCACTCACTAATCGCTGCCATTCTCAATCAAATTCAAAAGATAATTGATCCAACACAAAGTCTAGTATGCAACTTTCTTCTTTATTGATCAAAATAGATACACAAAGATGAACATAAAGTTTCATGTAGTTGCTTCTCAAAATGGGCAGCACTTCGTTGCAAAAGATAAAAGATAAAGATTACAAACGACTTCCCTCATATTTATAAAAAAGAGTGAAGAGCAAATCTAGGAAAAGTAGATGAGCAAAATTAGGAAAGTTAGGTGAGCTAATTTAGGAAAATCTGACCTAACAAGTCAAGTTATTCAAAAATGTTGTCCATCTTTTTGGGAAAACATCTTTTTTACATGTAATTACATCTTGGAAAAAGACATGTAAGATGTCGAGAATATTTACAAAATGCGTAAATGAAAACAAAAACTATCTAACACTGGAGATGAAAAGAAGTCTTCATGGTTCCTTGCTTTGGGTGCGGAATTCTTCATATCTCTTCTTTGTCTCCAGGACGAATGCCTCATCTGGACCAACAGTGTAATCCACAATGGTGTGAACTCTGGTGATTGATCTTCTAGCAGATAAGTGAATCTTGTTGCATCTGTCAAGATGCATCTTGAGATTATCAAGAGAAAGTCGTATGTCACAAATTGCATGCATGGAGGTCTTTGAAAAGTTTGCATCCTCCACTTGCTTCATGACAGCTTCCTTGTAGATCTATGAAAGTTCACTAGCCGAGACAAAAATATGATATTCATCAAGGACCTTACCAAATAATTCCTTAATTCCATTTTCAAGGACAACACAATGTCCTTCAACATCTTCTTGTACTTGGTGGATATCATCGATAAGAGACTTGATCACTTGAATGCGGTGCTTAAGGGATTCTCTTACCTCCACATATTTCTCTTTTTCAGGAATTACCCCAACTTCCACCAACTTATTGAGCTTTGCCTCTTACATTCGTGACCAAAACGAGAGGCATTTTCCCATTTCTTTTTGCTCTTGGAAAAGTATGCTTTCTTCTTTATCGAGCTCTAATTTTAGCTTGGCTATTTGAGTGGCCTTCTCATCTGCAGCAACTATGACTTGTGAACCATGTTCTATTATTTCATCAATGAGATCATACAACACCTTACCCTTGGAGAAAAACTTCTCTGCCTTTTTCACTGCTGGTTCCTCAAGGATTACCATGGCCAAAGGTTATACATTTCCTGAAGAGCCTGCCAGTTTCCTCAAAATAGCTAACGCTCGGCCTTCTCCTTGTACATATTTTAGGCTTGTTCCATCTTGTCAAGGCATCCAGGACAACCTGTGCATCTACTTTTGCACTTTCATTTGTCACTTTGTCGAGCTAGACTCTCGTGACTGTGTAGTCCTCCATGTATACATCGCCTTCTTCTTGCCGGGGTAGACCAATCTCTACAAACTTATGACCAGTTTTGTCAGCATGAAGCCTTGAATGTACCTTCAACTTTTTCTTTACCTTGGCTTTTGGAGAAGCTATCTCTTCAAGATTGAGCTCTTCTGGAGAGATCATTTGTTTCTTTCGCTTTGATACTTGAGAGACCAACCAAGGAGGAAGAGAGGAAGTATATGCTTCTTGACTCACCGTCAACTCTTGTGTCGCAGCTACTTCTATAGAAATGATTGGTATGGAAACAATCAGGGTAGTATCTGTCATGATTGCTCCAGTAGACTGCATACCAAGTTGACTCTGCAAAGATTCATTCAGAAATCTGTCAAATTCAGCTTCAGATGAAACATCAAAAGATGGAGATGACAAACTTGGGATGGATGAAGGAGAGCTTGACAAGATATCAACAGTTTGTAGATTTGAAACTATAGGAGGAGTGGCAAGGACGGTGGATGTTGCAGGGGAAGAGAAATGTCCACTGCATGTATGGTAGATGTGTGAGGAGGTGAAGTAGGAAGAGGAGGTGGAGGAGTGTTAGGATTGGGAGGTGTATGAGGAACATTTGAAGTAATAGGCGATGACGTTCGGGGAAAATCTTCAACAACATTCTCATGTGGAGATAGAGATTGTCCATTGTCATGCCCAAGTTCTTCCTCATTACCTTCCTTTTCTCCTTCATCTTTTTCAAACTCCTCTTCTTCTGCAGACTCTTCTTCTTCAAATTCTTCGCTTTCGTTTCCTTCTTCTTCTTCGGAAGTTTGCTCCTCAAAAGCATGCTCTTTTCCTTCTGCATGTTTAGATTTAGATTTTGTTGCCTCTTATTCTTCAATAGCATGTGTAACTTTCTTACCAACAGTGAACTTGATACTAGGACCTCTTTGGGAGGAAGACGAAATAGCCGCTTGTTTTTTCTTTGAGCGGAGTTCCTGTTGTTGACTGGTTTATGCTCCTGGTACTTCTCCTTCTAATTCAATCTTGAAAGCTTTCATTTGGAAACCATGTCTATGCAACCATTTTGTTGTATTGTGCAAGATGGGAGCAAGCCTTTCCCTAATAGAGGTACTTTCCTTTTTAGACCATTGAATCGGAGGTAAGGACCTCTTCGAAATATCATCTTCATCATAAGCTGTGATGTCCCCACTCTAGTCAGTCACCTGATGCAGTGTGTTAGCCCTTTTCTTGGACCCTTGTGGGCTAACTAGATCGGTTAGAGGGTCAGTGGTACCTTCTGGAGAGTTCGGTCATTTTCATTTTCTGAGATCGTGGATAGGCTCATTGCAGGCCTTGGCAGTACAGGAGTTTCTTTGCTTATGACGGCATTGAATTCTGTTGAGAATTGAGGGAGATAGGCTTACTTAAGTGATTTAAGTTAATTTTTAACTTAAAGTCTTTTTATAAAGTCAAATTGACTTTATAATTCTTATTTCACTTAAATTAAGGCTAAAGTGAATATTTTAATGTTATATCTTTTATTCACTTAAAGGAGGCGCCAAAAATCAAAAGGGAGACTATGGAAAGTGACTTAAGTTTATTTCCATAAATTTAAATGATCTAAAAACCTAAAAGGTACGGCTTTCTTAGGTTTTCACCTCCTTTGCTTTATAAGGAGTTTGGGCAATGAGAAACTCATCTTTTTGAATATTTCAACTTTGCCTTGGAGGTTTTTTCCCTTGCTTTCAGCCTGTGATCAGGTTTGCAGCAAATCCACCATTGGAGAACGAAATCTCTTCAGTGTGAGCACTTGTGAAGTTGTGAGAGATCAGCTGAATTAGTGCAGATTGAGAGAGCTTCATTTCAGAAGTTCTGCAGTGCTTCAACAGATTTTTGTAGTGTTCTTCATCAAAAACAGAGGGTTTATTAGTTGCTGTTCTTCCTTCACCATGGCAGACTTCATGGCTGTTTGGGCACACCTTCAGAGATGGTTTTTGGTGCTTTTTGTTTGAAAGGGCGTGGCACTTGCAAGGAAGGTTTTTTTTGGCTTTTTGGAGAAACGTCTTCTTTCTGAGGATCTCTCTTCATGAACTTGGGCGCCCTACCTATACTTCTCTCTAGCTTCAGTTTCAAAATAAACTTTGCAATCTGTAACTCTCTACTCCAGTTTTCGTCAGTTCTTCACTATGCTGGTCGGATTTCTTATTTAAAAAATCTGGAGGCTTTCGGGTATGTTTGTATGTTTTAAATCCATTGTTGATGATAATAAACACCTTCTACAATTTCAGTTTGATTAAATTTGCTCAAGTTTTCATTCTGTGAGCTTTTATATGATGCGCCCCTTCTCTTCTGTCTACAAAATTTCTCTAAAAAACTAAAAAACACAAATAGACTTAAGAAAAAGACAGGGGTTTGAGCAGTGAGCTAGCAAGGCTCATCACAGTGGTATCAGAGCTCTGATCCTGCCAGCTTGTGGGATTTGAAAAAATTTATGAAGTCACACCAGGAGGGTTTTGACAAGTTCTACTCTCGTGGGGGCCCTAGAAATCAAAGAGGTGATCATAATCCTTTTCCATCATTTCCATTTGACGAACAGGAGGAGGAAATAGACTTGGATAATATGGCTAACAGGGAAGGAGAAAGTTCTCATATGAACAAAGAGGATATAGAAGCTAGAGATGTGCTAAGAGGTATGGTTGCAGGTCAAGAACAGGTAGCAAATATTCTCCAGCAACTCAGCACAAATGTAGAGAACTTAACACTTCAGAGAGGCCAGCATCCAGGGCATGATCATGAGGGCAGTATCCATGGCGCACCTCATAGACCTATTGTTCCAGCTCGCACTTTTGTGAGAGCAACATGTCCTACCTTCACCAGGAATGATACGGAGGATGAGGAAGAGGTTGAACAGGGTGGTGAGATTAATTTTGCAGATAACATCATGGTTATGCATGATGAATGGGACGCATTGCCACCTAGAGTTAAGGAGCACCTTAACTTTGATAGATTCATGAGCCAGAGGAGAGAACATAACAGAAATAGGAATGACAGGAGGCCTTGGTACAAGCACAGTGATCTTAGACAGGCTACCAATAAACTCACCTTGGCGAACTATGATGGCAGTGGTAGAGTTACAGCACGTGCTTGGATCAGCAAGTTAGATACATTCTTGACTCTACGTCCCATGCCCAAGGAAGATGCTATTCGATTTGCAGCACTTCACCTTGATGGCGTAGCTCATGATTGGTGGATTCATGGCATGGCTACTCTTCACCATGATCAGATTACTTCATACCAGGAGTTCACAGATAGACTGGTAGAGAGGTTTGACAAACGTGATCCCGAGCTATTTTTCAGAGACCTAGCACAGCTGAAACAGCTAGGTAGTTTGGAGTCATATATTGGAGAGTTTCAGAAATTGTCAGTTATGGTTACAGGCATTTCTGAGAGGAGGCTGATCATACTCTTCATTGAGGGACTTTTCGAGCCTATGAAAGGATGGATCAAGGCATTTGATCCCCCTACATTACAAGAAACCATGAGGAAAGCTCGCAGCATGGAGCTCACTACTCCTCGAAAGCAATTTGGCACCAAACCTTCTACTTCTTATGAACATAAATCTGATCCGAAAAAAGCTGATAATGCTGATCATAAGAAGAAATATACAGCACCTTTGGATCGAGAAACCATGAATGATCTTCGTAGGAGGAGACTTTGTTTTTACTGCAAGGGCCCTTATGACCAAAATCATGATTGCCCCCTCAAACCTAAAGGGCAAAACAGGAACATGGAGTGGTTTTATGAGGGAGAAGAAGTGACTGATTTTTCTGATCAGCAAGCTCCAATTTATGATACAGATGGAGAAGAATCAGAAGATGAGGCTGAAATTGTAGTAGAAACTGAGTTAAAGGAGGCTCATTTATCCAGCATGCAGAGAGAGGGATCTTTTAGACTCCGTGGGGTCTTGGCTGGTCAAAGAGTCATATCTCTTTTAGATACAGGTGCAACTCACAATTTCATTGACTCACGTTTGGTGGAGAAAAGAGGAATTCAAACTCAGCAGTTTGAAGGCATTCGAGTCAAGGTTGCTGATGGATACACTCTCACTTGCGAGAGGATGGTTCCAGACTTGCCTTTGAAACTCAATAACTATGAGTTTAAGGCAGATTTTTATGTTGTGAACATGGGAGGAACTGATATAGTTCTCGGCATGAAGTGGCTTCATGCTATAGGAGAGTTCACACTTAATTTGAACGACATGGAGATGAAATTCAAAGTTGATGGCACAAAACATGTTCTAAAAGCCATCAAGGACAGCAATGTGAAAGAAATTTCACTCAAAAGAATGGAACGTTTGGTTCGTCATGACATGGTAGATTGGGTAGCTGAATGCAAGTTAATGCCTTCACATTTGGATAAGCCAGTTTCAACTTACCATCCAGATGTACAGAAACTCAGAACCAAACATACCAAGGTTTTCAGTGCAATTCCACCAGGTAGACCTCCTGATAGAGGTATTGAGCATATCATAGAGCTGGATGAGGGCACAAAACCTATCATGATCACTCCTTATCGGCACCCCAAACGCTTGAAAGATGAAATTGAGAAGACCATCAAAGAACTTTTGGCTATGGGGCACATTAGGCCGAGTAAGTCACCCTTTGCTTCATCAGTTGTTTTGGTGAAGAAAAAGGATGGTACACTCAGAATGTGTATTGATTATAGAATGCTTAACAGGAGAACTATAAAGAACAGATATCCTATTCCGCGGATTGATGAGTTGATAGATGAGCTTCATGGAGCTTGCTACTTCTCAAAGATTGATTTGAGGACAGGTTATCATCAGATCAGAGTCGAGAGGAGGACATAGAGAAAACCGCATTCAGATGTCACTGTGGACACTTTGATTTCTTGGTTATGCCTTTCGGTTTAACCAATGCTCCAGCCACATTTCAGTCCACTATGAACAGGGTTTTCCATCCTCAATTGAGGAAACATGTGTTGGTGTTCTTCGATGACATCCTAGTCTACAGCAGATCTTGGGAAGAACACATGGTTCACCTGGATGAGGTTTTGAGCATACTTGACAGGGAGTCCTTGTACGCCAAGGAGTCCAAGTGTGCGTTGGGCATGGCTGAGCTTTTGTATTTGGGTCACATTATCAGCAGTGAGGGAGTTAGCATGGATCCAGAGAAGGTTCGAGCTATCATTGATTGGCCTACACCTGAGACATTGACACAGCTCAGGGGATTTGTAGGATTATGTGCCTTCTATCGTCGGTTCGTTAGTGGATTCTCGCGGCATGCTGCGCCACTAACTGATTTGACTAAGAAGGGTGCATTTGTGTGGACACCATTAGCACAGGCGTGCTTTGAGAAGTTCAAACTTCTCATGACTTCATGTCCAGTGTTGGCTTTGCCGGATTTCACCAAACCCTTTGAGTTACATTGTGATGCCAGTGGTGAGGGAATTGGTGCAGTCATTATGCAGGATCGTCATCCTATAGCTTTCGAGAGCAGGAAGCTGAGAGGTCCTGAGAGGAGCTTTAGCATCTATGACAAGGAGATGTTGGCTATCATGCATGCCATGGCAAAGTTCAGGCAATACTTGATTGGTAGTAAATTCTGTGTTAAAACCGATCATAATAGTCTGAAACACTTCCTTGGACAGCGGGATTTAAATGAAAGACAACAAAAATGGGTCAGCAAACTTCAGTCCTATGATTTTGACATCTCCTATGTCAAGGGTACTCAGAATGTAGTTGCTGATGCATTATCTCGCCGTCCTCACTTGAGCTCCATTACACAGATTTCAGAGGACTGGAGACATATGATTGTAGTTGAGTATGCTAAGAACCCGTGGGCTTCTAGCATAGTGGATGGAACAGTACAGGATGCCAGATACTCACTTGTAGATGATCTTATCATTTACAAAGGGAGGATATTTCTAGTTCCAGATTCAGAGATGAGGAACCAAGTTTTGAGATCATTTCATGATGCACCTATGGCAGGACATCCCGGGTACTTTAAGACCTATAGGCAGGTACGGGAAAGATTCTCTTGGAAGGGTCTCAAATCCTTTGTTCTCCAGTATGTCAGGGAATGCCTTGTTTGTCAACAGAACAAGCAAGAACACACATACCCTGCAGGATTACTCCAGCCGCTTCCTATCCCTAAGAGGAAGTGGGAATGCTTGTCTATGGACTTCATTACGGGCTTGCCGAAGGCTCAAGGGAAAGACAGCATTTTTGTGGTGGTAGATCGATTGACGAAGTATGCTCATTTCTTCTCAATCACTACTACGCACACAGCTACTCAGGTGGCAGATTTGTTCTTTCGTGAGGTATTCAGGTTGCATGGTTTGCCTCGGAGTATAGTCAGTGATAGGGACAGCAGGTTTATGAGTAACTTCTGGCAGGAGTTATTCAAGCTTTGCGGGACAGAACTCACTCCGAGTACCAGCTACCACCCCCAGACAGATGGGCAGACTGAGATAGTCAACAAATGGGTGGAGGGATACTTACGGAATTACAGTTCAGGGCAGCAGAAGGCATGGGTGAGATGGTTATACCTTTGTGAGTATTGCTACAATACCACTCATCACATGAGCATTCAAATGACCCCTTACCGAGCCTTATATGGATATGATGCTCCGAGCTTTCTAGACTTGTTACTGAGTGACAGTAGAGTACCTAGTGCTGGTGATCTATTGCAGGAGAACCAGGATATTATGAGAGCACTCAGAGAGAATATCTGGCTTCCGAGGAATCAACCAAAAACAATATCTTGTCCGGCCCGAGGAGATAAGGCGATCTTTTCGAGATCGATGATTTGGGTAGCTATTTGATGCTCCGACCTTATAGGCAGTCCACCCTTCGTAAGAAGGGCGCAGAGAAACTTAAGCCGCGTTACTATGGGCCATTCAGAGTTGTCAGACGGGTCGGTGAAGTGGCTTATGAGTTAGATCTTCCGATGGACAGCAAGGTTCACAATGTGTTCCATGTTTCACGCCTCAAAAAGGCATTGGGACCACATGTGATTCCTTCTGTTGATTTACCACCCCTAGATGATGAGGGGAAGTTGATATTGGTTCCTGAGGCCATTCTGGATTCTAGAGAGCGTCATCTTCGAAGAAGGGTTATTAGGGAATACTTGGTGAAGTGGAAGGATCTACCAGCAGAGGATGCGACTTGGGAGGGTGACAGTGTTTTACAGCATCCAGCTTTGAGTTTGCTTGCGGACAAGCAAATTCAGGGAGGGCGGACTGTGATGTCCCCACTCTAGTCAGTCACCTGATGCAGTGTGTTAGCCCTTTTCTTGGACCCTTGTGGGCTAACTAGATCGGTTAGAGGGTCAGTGGTACCTTCTGGAGAGTTCGGTCATTTTCATTTTCTGAGATCGTGGATAGGCTCATTGCAGGCCTTGGCAGTACAGGAGTTTCTTTGCTTATGACGGCATTGAATTCTGTTGAGAATTGAGGGAGATAGGCTTACTTAAGTGATTTAAGTTAATTTTTAACTTAAAGTCTTTTTATAAAGTCAAATTGACTTTATAATTCTTATTTCACTTAAATTAAGGCTAAAGTGAATATTTTAATGTTATATCTTTTATTCTCTTAAAGGAGGCGCCAAAAATCAAAAGGGAGACTATGGAAAGTGACTTAAGTTTATTTCCATAAATTTAAATGATCTAAAAACCTAAAAGGTACGGCTTTCTTAGGTTTTCACCTCCTTTGCTTTATAAGGAGTTTGGGCAATGAGAAACTCATCTTTTTGAATATTTCAACTTTGCCTTGGAGGTTTTTTCCCTTGCTTTCAGCCTGTGACCAGGTTTGCAGCAAATCCACCATTGGAGAACGAAATCTCTTCAGTGTGAGCACTTGTGAAGTTGTGAAAGATCAGCTGAATTAGTGCAGATTGAGAGAGCTTCATTTCAGAAGTTCTGCAGTGCTTCAACAGATTTTTGTAGTGTTCATCAAAAACAGAGGGTTTATTAGTTGCTGTTCTTCCTTCACCATGGCAGACTTCATGGCTGTTTGGGTGTACCTTCAGAGATGGTTTTTGATGCTTTTTGTTTGAAAGGGCGTGGCACTTGCAAGGAAGGTTTTTTTTGGCTTTTTGGAGAAACGTCTTCTTTCTGAGGATCTCTCTTCATGAACTTGAGCGCCCTACCTATACTTCTCTCTGGCTTCAGTTTCAAAATAAACTTTGCAATCTATAACTCTCTACTCCAGTTTTCGTTAGTTCTTCACTATGCTGGTTGGATTTCTTATTTAAAAAATCTGGAGGCTTTCGGGTATGTTTGTATGTTTTAAATCCATTGTTGATGATAATAAACACCTTCTACAATTTCAGTTTGATTAAATTTTCTCAAGTTTTCATTCTGTGAGCTTTTATATGATGCGCCCCTTCTCTTCTGTCTACAAAATTTCTCTAAAAAACTAGAAAACACAAATAGACTTAAGAAAAAGACAGGGGTTTGAGTAGTGAGCTAGCAAGGCTCATCACATAAGCCTACAAAAGTCCATTTTGTGGATGTCTTCTTCATTCCTGTTGTCTGCCCATATGTCTTCAAAACGATAGACATGTCGGTGATCTTTCTTCAATTTCCTCTTCACATCCCGATAGTCAAAGTCAAATCTATATTTGTATGCCCTGATAGTTGCGATTTGCATCTCTACATAGACTGACTTTGCCTTTTGTACACTATGAACAGTATACCTTCCAATTGTTAGTGGAAACTTGAAACCCGGTTTGTGAATTCTCATGCATTCCTTGTGGACTGAGATCAGTTATTTCCACAGCTCCATGAGTATCCACTTATGTGAGGGATATCTGAGCAACACATAAGGACACCCAATATAGCAACCCACCCTTCTATAAGTGAAAGTTGGAAATTGCAAAAAGATACAACCAACCTTGCTCACCACTTTGTATGCCTCATTCGACACTCTCTTCTTTTCGAAAGTTGGATCAAAACTAAACAGCAGGGGTGCAAAGAAGGCATCTGTAACTCTTCTGAAATGATGAAGACTTTCTTTCAATTTCAATTGATAAAAGTATTCATACACAGGTACAAAATGTTTGTTTCCCTTTGTAGATATCCCTGGAAATTGCCTCATCACAGCTGCAACATACACCAAATAAGAAGTCATGTAGAACTTCAGAGTGGTTGGAACATTTATGAATTGCTCATGAATTTCATCACTCATTTGGGTTCCCCAATCAATATGAGCTTTCTTTCTCTTGATGATCCGAATGTATTCATACATCCAATCCTGAAAATGAGATGACTCAGGCAATCCTTTAACCTTGCCCAGGAGAGTAATCATATCTCTGACATCCTCTTTAAAGTCACTTCGAGGAAGCCCCTTTGGCCATCTGGAGATTGTAGGCCTAGGTGTTTTCAACCATTCGATGTTAATCAAATTTTTAGCCTTAGTTGGATGTTGATCATAAACCTCCTGTGCCTGTTGCATTGAGATCTTTGTATATTGTTCCATGCGGGGAACCTGGAAAACAATATCAAAGAATTCAGGATCCAGTCTCATCATGACTTGTCTTGAGGAGTCTATTACACTTCTGCTATCTCTGATGTAGTGAGATGCAACCTAGCGAACAAACTTCGTATTATGAGCAGAAGTCAGGAATGTGTACACCAAGTGCAAATTGCTATGGACAATGGCTCTCAAGTTGTCTTCCAAGGGCTTTTTCTCAGTTCTCTTTACAAAGTCTTCAAGGTCCTTATGACCAACTTCGATGTCTTTGATTTCATGCACCTCCGAGATCCCCACGGTAGGCAGAAAGACATCCTGATATTGGTATTTCATTTTGGCCTCTCTCTTAGAAAATGACGGAGGCTTCTTTGTTGTCATCTAAAAACAACAGGATCAAGAGATATCACCTTCGGGGTCCCCTGATGAGATCTTGAGAGAAACTGCAAGAATAGTGAATCAGCAAATTTTAGGAGAAAATGCAGCATTGGGAAGCGTGAAGCAAGCAAGCAATTCGGAGCAAGTGCGAATGAGCTATTTTGCACAAAAAACAGAGCATGAGTGAAGAAACAGGGTTCAGAGCGCAAGCAAACTGATTTCAAAGCATTAATGGAAAAAACTGATTTTTATGTAGGAGCGCTGAAAATCAGCGCTCCTACATATTGAGATGATGATTTCGAATGTAGGGGCGCTAAAAATCAGCGCTCCTACATGCTCAGGATGTTTAGAAGGTAATGTGTTGAGGCACTGAATTTCAACGCTATTGCATTTGCAAAATTTAACTTCATGCTCGAGCGCTGAAAATCAGCACTTGAGCATGTCAGGGAAGATTGTAGTTTATGTTCAGGCGCTAATTTTTAGCGCTTGAGCAAGTCCTTCATTCCTACATAAACAAATGCATATGTGAACAATTTTACCACTTCTACATGTGTTTGGAAGAAATACTCCATGTAGGAGTGGTGATTTTCACCGCTCCTACATGTTGGAGTTGGTGAATGTTTATGGGTACAACGGCGGACTTTTTTATCGCTTCGACATTTTGGAAAAGAAGACTCGATGTTCAAGCCGTGAAAATCACCGCTCGAACAATTCGAAGAAAGATCCTTCAAAAAACGATGAGGCTTCATTTAGTTTCAAATGCATATGCAAAGAACTTCACCACTTCAGCCATAGGATGACTCAGGGAAAAGATGAATACTCTCAAAAACAAGGCGGAGACCAAAAAACGTGTGAAAAAATAAAGACACACAAAGAAAAAGGTACGTTTGAAAAATACAAACCAACAAACCCTAAATGGCGACGCTAATGAACAAGGTTCACGGGAAAACAAGAAACGCAGACTTTGAAAATATACAAACCCTAAACGGAGGATAAGATTCAAAAGAAAGTATTGAAATCCTAAAACGAAAGAAGGAATGCAAGAAAGAGATAGCCACGAAGAGGAAGAATACACAACGCACCTGGAGAAAACGATGAAAACCTGGTTCAAATGTTCGAGAAACCTTCAAACTCAAATCCGCTGGGAGTTGGAGAAGGATTCGTATGAGGAAGAGGTTTGGCGGATGGAACAAAGAAAGATTAACTTAAAAAATACTTAAAAGTCTTTCAAAAAGGTCAATTAATTAACTCAAGTAGCGCATTAATGACGACGCTATGTTTGGAGGGAAAACGGGAAAAATGCACTGGCGTTGAAAATCACTGCTCGTGCATGAAGAAGTCTCGACTGTCATGTCCCCTTCTCAGTGACATCTCTCGGAGCACAGGATTGGCCTATCATACGACCCTCGTAGGCTAATGGACTAGATAGGGGGTCATTTTGGAGCTTGGCTCAGCTTCAGTTGGCAGAGTTTGATCAGTAGGCTTTCGTTTGGGCTCGATCGGAGACTTCTTGCAGTTACTGGCCAGGTTCTGGCGTCGTGATGGGACCCACATATTTTTAGCAATATGGCTTTAGCGGTGTTGAGGATCGCCGGTGTTAAATTGACTTGAGCGGATCGGTCATGGATGAATACTTGAGGGAGATAATATGTTAATTGTATTAATTCGTATTAATTATTTGATAATTATAATATAAAGTTATAATATTAAATTATAGCAAGTGATGATTCTATTTGAGGGTGCATGCATCGTAGAGACCAAGTCAGAAATTATATTTTATTATAATTATTTGGCTGAGACTATTGAGATATTAAAAGAATTAAAAGTTGAATATTTTAATGAAACCCTATTATTGAGGAAATCGCACTTTTCAAGAGATAAAGTGTTTTGCCTTGGGAATTGTGCCATTATGTGATTATTGATTTTGAGAAATTGATCAACTTTGATCTGAGCAAGAGACTTTAGGGTTTCAAGTTCGAATTCCTTGGGGAACGAGCCATCTCCACTGGAAGCAATTCAGAGAGTGAAATAACACTTGATCTATTGCAGCTGAGAGATTTCTTCATTCAGAAGAAATTACAGAGCTTCATATTGAGTCAAACTTCAGAGTTATCAGAGATATTCATTATTCAGAAGAGTTATTGCACAGAGGCGCCTATATTCATCATTTCCAGAGATTCCAGAAGAGCCGTACAAATTGCATTTATTACAGCAGCAGGCCGTACCTTTCTGTCAGGCCGTACTTGCATGAAAAGGCGTGTTTTTGTCTTGAGCCAAAGCGCCTATCTTTTGACCTTCAATCTTCATCATCTTGGAGCGCTGGAGTTACTGGAGGCTTTTGAGATCATCAGACTGGAGGAGAAAACTAATATTCATTGCAGCCGTACCTTTTCAGCTGATCATTTATTGTTGTATCAAAAACCAGGTTTCTTAATTTATTTGCCTTTTACCTTGCAT
>VDFB02356639.1:0-69710 GCA_007258455.2 Sequoia sempervirens | reverse complement strand
TTGATAAATAAGGTACAAAGAGAATGTCTCTTCCTAAACCATGGAACCATATAGTCTTTTATGTTATCAAAAACATCACTTGTGAGGGTTGCCAATCAAATTTTCATTCCATACATTTCAAGATTTTGAATTACATGAGGCACATAAGGAGGATGAATGTACCCAACGTGCTATACAATCTTCTCTCAATCATGGCAACTGAGACCCAAAAAGGTAGGGATAACTCTGTTTCCCACTATTGTTTAATTAAATTGCTGGTTGAAAAGTCTCTACATGATGTATTTGCAATAACCTGGGAAGAATTTATAAATGTTGATCAAATTAGACCTGAGCACTACCAAAGGAAAGCGTGAGAAACCTCCCAAGAAATCAAGACCAACTGGGTCTGTGATTGGTATGCCTCCACAGGAAAGCCCTAAGCCTAGTGAGACATCACATGAGGACCGTGAAGCTCCAATGGGGCAAGAGAATGTTGAAGAAGAAGATATATTTAGGAGAGCAACAAATATAACACTGGCTGATCTTGTTGACATTGTAGAAGAGTTTGAGGAAAGTCAAGACTTCCTGCAGCATGAGCAAGAATTCCTGCAACAAGAAGTCCTATAGCAACAACCAGAACTAGAGTGGGAGTTCTTGCATCCACAACAAGAACAAGAACGAGAGTCCTTGCAACAAGAGGTGAAAAAAGAAACAGTACCCTTGCATCCAGAGATAACTGGACAAATTGAGTCCATGCAAATAGTGCCATATGAGGAACCGCCATCAAGAAAAATATTGGTAGGAATTCACAATCCTCTTGGTTTTACAGTACATGCAACAATTTTGAATTTATGGAGAGAAATACAAAGAAGGGAGGAAGAGTGGAGGAAGGAAAAATGAAAATTGGAGGAGGAAATTCAAAATAAGGATGAGGAGATAGAAGATAAAGATGTAGAAATTGCCACCCTGAAGCAGAAGGTGGATGATATGGCAGCTTTAGCACCATAGATTTTGGAATGTAGGACCCCTCCTAGGGTTTATGCTCTGCTCCTGAAAGAGAAGTATCTTTCTTTTAAGCTATCAAGGATTGCCTTAGGTTTGAATCCTTCTATTGACACTCCTATGGAATTTTTCAATGCTTATAGAATTTCCTCTCCTCAAATGAAGAATTTGTTGTGTGAGTTTTATTTGCATAATTTTGTTGTAACTCAAGACCATGATTGGAACCCACTGTTATATGTTGGGGATGTCCAATTGAGTGAATTTCTATCTTGGGTACAAAATAAGATTAGTTAGGGACATGAACATGGAGGTTATAAGCAGTTGGAGTCTGATATCCCTCTGCATGTTAGATTTGAATAAAGCAACCCAAGGGATATTTACAGAGAATGGAAAAAAATGCTTCTCAAACCTAGCTATGGAAACAAGATTATTCCTTGGACTAAGGCAGTTTATAGTGAGTATGAGGTAAAGACAACAACAAAGGAGGAAACTATGAGAATATGTCTATCACAAAGATGGAATAGTCTATCTAATGAGCTAAAGTAGGTTGAGCCTCATTCCATCCACAACTATGCTACAACACTAAAGATGATTGATAGGTATATTCAAATTGGGAGAACTCAGGGATGGGATTGGCCTCCCTTGACCTTCCAACCACCCATGCTCATGTGGCCCATGCCAAACTTTAGATTCTACTAGCTTGAAATTGCTACAAAAAGGCAGAGATGAAACAAATTTGATAGATTGAGAGGATTCTATTGGGATCCTGATTCATGCATTGCAACCATTGATGTTGGACAACTATCAGTTGCAAATTTTAGAGCTTTGACCAAGCAAAAGAACAACTCTTCCCCTGCTGGAGGACCAAAAAAATGTTAGGTTGGGGGGAGTGATGAGCCTAGTTTTGGGTCCATTTTTGGGTAGAATCTATAGTTTATTTGCTAATAGATGTCATGGACTTAATGTTAAATGTTGGTATTTTCATATTGTTTCCCTCAAACCATTGAAATTGGACTTAATCTTATCTCTCCAAGCTTTAATGACATTTGGCATTAGATGTGGATTATCTATATTGATTTTGCATGTGGTTAATGAATGTTTCTTAGAGTGGTTATATATGTGTAGTTATTATGCATACTAACCTTTCCATGTAGATTTAATACTCCCAGTTGAGGAAGACACCGCTAGTTGGGCATGTACCATAACATCCAACAAAGGAATCACTCCAAGTCAAAGGTAGTTGGCGGAAAAAAATTCTTCATGCAACTGAACGTAACCGCCTTGTAGTGGACTTTAATGATTAAGCATACATGGGTGTTACTGCTGTGCTAGATTTGTGTTTGGACCTACATGTTTGACCATATTCCATGCATGCGTAACTGCCATCACTCTATTTCCTCTATTTTCCCTAAATGGGATCCTCCCAATCATGGAGTTGATTGCCTCATTTAGTTGGTAGTATAAATAATGATTTGATGCTACTTCTTTAAGGTTTGGACAATTTGATATTATAATTGCACTCTCTAGTTTCCAATAATACAAATACATTACTTTTTTGTACTTATGATTCACAATGAATAAAATAAAGTTCTAAGTTCAAGCATCTGAGTTTTCACTAATTTTAGAGGATACTTATCCAAGGGGGCCCACTTGGAGAGTAATCCATCTTATTAGTTTAGCATTAGTTTAGTATTACTTGATGTTTAGTATTTAGTTAGAAATCTGGCACCAACTATTCCTACAACCACTAGAATTTCATTCTATGACAGTTATTGCAGCCAAAGCAGACAAAGCAATGTCTTGTTTGTTGCTCATATTTTCATTCTTGTTATGCATTTCCACTTAGCATAGTCATTGATTGATGTTTGACATTTGTTTCATTCCTTTCCAAGCAATTTACTTTTAGTATTGTGTGTTCCTTAGTTGTAGAATATAATGGCTACTTTGAGTTCCTAATGCACATACTATGGTGACCCATTTCAAGTTCACGTCCTTGGGTTGACAAGTTAAACACACCTTCATGATGGTTGAAATGGCTATTCAGGTTAGATGTCCAATCTCCGAATCATGTTTGGAAAGGCTTAGTTATTAAGATCATTGTAAGAGGCCAACAATCATCTCCTAGATCCTACTTTTATTTTAGTCCTCCATGGCTCCCCAGTTTATTAGGGTGTTGATAGCATCAATATCCTCATTGGATAACCCTTCTTCAATCTCTTCATTGGAAATGGTGAACAACAGGGGCTCCTTGTTTTCCTGAGTTCTTCCCTTTTTTAGCCTGCCCTTTGAGCTCTTCTTTAAGATTCTCTAGTTCCTACATAAAAATTGTCAGGTTGGGGTGTCTATGTATGACTTCTTTTTGGTGATTGCATACTACTCTATCCTTGAGAAGCTTACTGTCCTCAACAATCTCCATGGTGGCTACAACTTGCAATGCAACATTGAGGAGTGTGAGTCTTTTATTTGACTCAGTAAGCAACCTATGAACCCCACTGTATCTGTCATCATTCCTTGCCTTCTCAATAACCCACATAATTTTAGTTGTAAGTAAGAACCAAAACAAGTGTAAGTATTTACTCATCTTTTTGTCAAAGCCCAAAAATAATATATTTCCAATTAACTTTTCCATTTAAGTCCCAAATATCATTACTATTCTAGAATAGATTCTAGATTTCATTAGTATAAAAAAAATTAAAAAAGACATGAAAAACAATTTCAAGTACCTTACAGATTTCACACATATCAATATCACTTCTTTTTAACTTAAAAGGAAATTTTTGCAGTAAGACAAGCCATCTGAAGCAAGTTTTCTTTGCATCTGAATTATTGTGCCACAAAAAACAAAAAAAACCTTTTTCCAAGCTTTACCCTCAATGTTAGTCCTCAAGATTTTGTTGAGATAATTAGTGGGGGTGAAAGAGTTAAGGATTTCCTTATAAATGACTTTTATTTTGACTTCATGTAGAGAGAGTGAGAGCCTTTCCACAGGAGCTAAATAGGTTCATCCTTCTAATTTCCAACATGGGAGTTATTAATCCAACCTTTACAGGCTTCTTTGATAACAGAGTAAGTCCTAATGCTAGAGGGAGGTAGCCCATAATATTCCCTTCGCTGGTCCCAAGAAACCAACGAACCATCCTTGAAAATTATATTGAAGGTCTTGATGCCCTCACGGTTCCATTTTTATCTTGGGAAGCCTTGCAACAAGGCCAAGGGCTTCCCATGATGCTCAAGATCCCACCAAATAGACCTTTTTGGGTAGATGAGGTTACAACTTGGATTAGATAAGAGGGGACAAGTGATTTTTTCCCTTATGGACTCCTAGACTTTCCAAATGCTCCTAGAAACTAGTGAACCTGTAGGTAATATTAGGTATTTGGTGATGAGAAGATCATTGAAAGGGAGACCCTTCCACGAACTTTCTAGTTTAGGGACAACTTGTGAAATGTTATTTCTAATTAGAACTTTCCAAGGTTCATCTCCATCTAGGGCCTTGATAATCCATTTTACAACAAGAGCTACACCATGCTTCTTTAGATCTTTAAGGCCCAAACCACCATTATCCTTTTCTAGACAACACCATTCCCATTTAACATAGTGCATTTTTTTCTTACCTTTCCCATCAGACCATAGAAATTTTTTGATTTTCTTTTGGACCTCATTGATTTGGTAGTTGTTGAAGGACCATACTAAAACAAAGTACATAGTGTAGGAAGAAAGAATTTTTTGGTAGATTTGAATCCTATCAGCAAGAGACAAGTAGTGCTTGTTCCAACCATTAATTTTCTTATCATTTTTTTCTTTTAACCACTACCATATGTCCTTGAGATTGGGTGAGACTGAAAGGGGATCCCTAGGTATCTAACCTACTTCTGGGGACCCCCCATTGGAGATAAAACTTCTATAACTAGTTAGGAAGGGTATCAAGCCATCCTAATAAAATGGATTTTTCCTTTGAGACCCTAGCTACAGAAGAAAGACAAAAAAGTTCAAGCTTTGTCATTAATTTATTGATATTTTCCTCTTCTAGTTCCACAAAGATAGTGGTGTCATCTACAAATTGAATATTTAGTAGTTCACCATTGTCATGTAGTATCAAGCCTTTCACTTTGGGATACATACTATTCTCTCTTAGTAAGTAAAGGAGAGCATAAAACACAATTACAAATAGGGCAGGAGCAATTGGGAACCCCTACTTGATTGATCTTTCCAACTAAATAGCATTAAACCTATTTCCATTCACCTCCACTAGGGCATAAGCATCTTTCAAGAGAGTGCCAATCATTTTAGAAAATTATTTAGGAAATCCAAAGGCCTCCAAATCCATCTTTAGAAAAGACCATTCCACCCTGTCATAAGCCTTCTTAAAGTCCAAGAGAAGCATTGCAACATTCTGTTGAGATCTTTTAGCCCAATCAAGAGCTTCCCAGCTAGTTATCAGGTTTTCAAGGATATATTTTCCCTTGAAAAACCATTTTTGAGTAGAGCTTATGAATTTAGTGATGATGTTGGTAAGCCTTAAGGCTAAGAATTTTTCCAGTATTTGGTAAGAAACATTCAACAAAGTGATGGGTCTCCAGTTTTTAATCAAGGTTTTATCCCTCTCTTTTGGCAACATTTTAATAAGACCTTGGTTGATACATGTTCCTAATGAACCTTTTGCACAGGCATCCATATAGACCTGGTGGAGATCCTCACATACCTAATTGATGAAAACCTTGTAAAACTCAATAGGAAGCCCATCAATCCTAGGAGACTTGTCATTACTCATTGAGAGGATGACACTTTTGATCTCCTCTTTAGATATGGGAGTGGTGAGCTGGGCACTGTCCTCATTAGTAATTTTTCTAGGTATTAACCTCTTAATTTTTTTTCTTGCTTCCTGATAGCCTTCCCCGCTATCCTCATACCTAAAAAGGTCCTTGTAGAATAGTGTGAATTGATGCAAAATGTCTTCCTGATTTGATAGGGTCACACCATTATGACAAATCTTATCAATCTACTCCTTTAAGCCTTTCTATTTTATGTATTTGAAAAATAAATTTGACCCTTTATCCCCATTTCTCAACCAATTGAGCTTAGCTCTAACCTTCAACCCCTAAATTTTATTGTATTGTAACCTTCTTATAGAGGATTTTCTTTTGTTGAGCTCCTCATAGAGTTGCTCATCTGCAGGGTTCTCCTAAATCCTTGTTTCAACAACTAGGAGCTCATCTTGAAGGTGGTTCTCTTCTCTCCCCCGATCCATTCTTTCTTCTTTCCTACAATTTGAAATATACACTCCTAGGAATTCACATTGTGATTCCATCTCTCTATGGGATCAACATCCTTTAGCATCCATCTATTAATACCCCTGAGGATATTTACAACCTAAAGGAAATCTTTGTTCCTCAACAACTTGGTATTAAGAATGAAGTTGTCCCTACTCTTGGGTTGAATTTTAACTCCATTATTTATGGCTATCTTATCCTTGATTGGATGGTGATTTGATAAGGTGTAAGGATAAACCAATACTTTGCTACCATCAATGTTACTCTCAAAACTATAGTAGTCTTTGTTAGCATAAAGCATGTCTAATTTGATGTAACTTATTTTTCCACCTTTCTAGACATTAGACCAGGAGAACCACACACCATTTCTCTCTTGTTTCATCCCTTCAAGAGGGTCAAGGATGTTAAGCTTGTTTTTCATTCTATACCAATGATACTTCTCATTACCTTTCCTTTCCATACTAATGCCACCTTTTTTGTCTTCCCCATTCTCAATCATGTTAAAGTCCCCTCCCATAATCTAAAGGACCTCTAGGATCCCAATTAGCCACTTCCATAGTTCACACACCCCAAGGAAATCATTGGGTGCATAGATTGAGCAAATGACAAATTTGGCATCACCCCCTTCAAAACTGGCCAACAGAACTCTATTGTAGGGAGAGACACCCGAGTTAGTGAGAAATGGATTACATTTACTAGCCACCAATATGGTAACACCACCTTACCCTTCTCATGGTTGGATTTAAAAGAAAAGCATTCCCCCAAATGAACTTCAAGTTATTCTCAAGCATAAAACCTACAACCTTGATTTCTTATAGAAACACAGAGTCCTTATTCTGATCCAGATTGAGAAATCTTCTTACCACATATTTTGTGTTAGGAGATTCAATTCCCCTTACATTCCAAGAAGTGTAGTTAACTATCATTGATCATTTTGGGTGTAGAGGACTCTTTAGCATTCTTGAACATTTCAAAGTATCCGATTACATTCTCTTCATTCTTAAATATCTTAGGGGAGGGAACAACCGGTACTATACTAGTTTTATTCCTCTTCCCCTTGTTGATTCCTATAGCATTTTTGTAGATTACGAGGGTACTACCTTTTTTCCTTCCTCTTTTCTTAGGTTCTTTAGAAGGAGTACGGATAGGATCCCCCACAAGATCTTTCAAGATATTATGGACCTCCTCACTATTTGTATCATTAACTTCCCCAGATGGAGAAGAGTCCTTTACTACTATCAAGCTGTCCCCCCTATAAAACTCATTGGGGAGGACCACTTTACTTCCAGTGATCTCCTCACCATCAAGAATCCCAATAAGGCATATAGGTTCATTGGTCGTAAGACGATTTGGGGACACAACTTTTGGAGCCCCAACCTTCTCGACAACCTGTATACATCTAAAAATGGCCACATCACAATAGTCTGGTAATTAATTAAATATTTTTAAATATTTAATTAAATCTCTAAATTCAATCTGCGTATAAATAAATCTAAATAATTTATTTATATTGTTCATTCTTTCATTTTGATTAAATAAATAAGTTTATTTAATCACTTTTTTTTATCCATTTCTTAATTAATTAAATAAACATTATGATTTATTTATATTAATTATCATATAATCTTGGCTTGAATATTTTATTCAAATAAAGATTAAATATTCTTCTCTTCTAAAAATCCTCTAAAAGTCTATTCACAATTAAATATTCCAAATATTTAATTAATTCTTCTAAAGTCTATTCACAATTAAATATTATAAACATTTAATTGAGTCTTCTATAGTCCTAAAATCAAATATCAAACTCACATAAAATTAAATAAATTTATTTATTTAATTTGGATTATCTTCAACAACGTGAAATAACTTCAAAACAGAAAATTAACAAATTTCTCTATTTCTGAGCAAAGTTGTTCTCGTGGGTTGAAGACAAACCTTCATTCTTCTCTCCAACCTCCCAACATCTTCCACCTTCCTCTCAACCTCTCCATCTCTCACCATTCAAAATTACCAGACAATCTCACATCCATTGATCTTTGCCAGCCAGGCTCTTGCCTATGAAAATCTATAAAAGGGACTGCCGGGTCTCTGAAAAGAGAGAAGCTTTTGTACGGGAAAACTATAGCCAATTTGCATAGCACATCCTTTTAGCATTCATAGCATTCTAGAATCATAGCATAGAATATCCTAGCATATCATCAATCCATATCATGGCCTATCATCCTCATATCATAGCTTTAACAACATCCATAAGCCACAACCCCTGTGTATATCTGTATACCAACATTTCACTCCACCAGCATATAGGATAGAGAAGTACTCTCCCTTTGCATACTCGTTCTACAGGTTGCCATTCTGAGAAGCTTTGCTTATACAATCTGAGAGCAGTAGCTTCAAGCAAATCACTGGAGATAGAGGACAATGGAATGATTCTGAAGAAGCTCTATTTGATTTCTTTTCATTTTATTTAGCTTTCTTTAGTTTAATGTTGCATTGGTGTGTTTTTGTTATCTTACTTTGATACTAACATTTTCCACACACATTTTTGGTGCCCTTGCCAGATCCTACAATGCTCTTTAAGTATCCTGCAGCGCCCTTGCCAAATCCTGCAGCACTCTTTAAGTATCCTGCAGTGCCCTTGCCAGATCCTGTAGTGCTCTTGCCAGATCTTGCAGTGCTCTTTAAGTATCTTGCAACACCCTTGCCAGATCCTAAAAAGCTCTTTAAGTATCCCACAACACTCTGTACTTATCCTGTAGCGCCCATTAATGATTCAGTAGTGCTCTTAATGTCTGTTTTAGCACATTTTTTTTTTTTAGCACAGATTTTCTAAGTCTGCAATTGTAATATGTAACTTAAATATGATTTGACTGGATCCGACATGACTGCGACCAGTAAGAGCTTTAAAAGAATGAACCAATCCTAGGATAGTCACTTAATTCAAAAATGAATCAATCCTAGGATAGACATGGATTTTAAAATGAATCAATCCTAGGATAGTCACCTCATTTTTTATTCTGGAGTAAAAAGAACACCATGTCTTTGTGAAGCAATATCTTCGCTTAGATTAGATCATTATGATTTGGGTTTTAAAAGAAACATTTGTTTACTTTGTCTGTGGCAACAGGTCTATGCTCTCCCCTTAACTGGGTGATCAAAATACCAGACTTGCTTTTTCAATTTCATGCAAATTTACTATTTTAATTACATCCTTTAGAGAGCCTACTCTTGTGGGAAAAAGTACTCACCCAAGAGGAATGACTCAAGTGGGTTCAAGCCAAAGCCAAGCTATTTCGCCCCACTATAAAATTGAAAGCAACTTTGGAGAAACCCTCTTTTTCTGGTAGTGTGCAAGATAACCATCCCCAAAGCCTTTGTTCTAAAGGTTGGGAGGTCTCTCGAGGGAGTATATCATTTGCTGCACCGAACGAAAGCCCTTACTATGAACTTAGTGTAGTATCCAGCCAAAGTCAGTTTTTGAGCACCATAATAATCACAGTGCAAGGGAGGGAAGAATCTACCCCCAAGATACTCACCATATAATTGCCAAGGACCGTTTGCTCAGGCGATCCGGTATCCACTTCCATCACTCTGAGTATGCGCCTGGAAAAGACAAAAACATGGGCTCCCTTTTGGGGGTGACACGGCTGTGTGAGTCGACGCAGTTCTAAGATGTGGGATGTTGATTATTATGGTGACCTACCTGAGTACTAAGAGTGAGTCTGCTTGAACTATCTGTCATGTGTAAAACTTGTGAAAATAATTTTTGACCAACATTTTGATCATACACTTGATGTTTAGTATAGGACTTAAAAACAACTATTCTACAACTTGCTTGATGTGTCTTCAAAACATTAATTCAGTAAAGATCATCCAAAACTCATGATTACATTGATTACTCTCATGTTAAGAGATTGGAAATCCACAACCTTTGTTAAGAAATCCATTCTCAAATGAATCAAAAAGCCAAAGAAACCCCTTAGCTACAAGAAACTATTGAAGAAAAGATGATTCTTGTACCAAATTCGAAAGGTTTTACTTAAACATAGAACCTTTATCCATCGATATCACGACTGTGTTAGAGGTTTCATTGATGATTATGCTATAGAACCATTATACTCACAAGCTTTCTTTCAAAGAAGAGCCCTTTCTCAAAGGCACAACCACAGTCAGCATATTTGTTTTTGTTATATTCCCCAACCTACAATTGAATATTCTACTCATCCAAATCAATTTCTGCAATAGAGAACTCAATCACATTAGGCATTTTTCACAAATCCATTTTTTTACAAAGCTACGATCAAACTTCATAAAGTGCAAAATCATTTTTCTTGGTCTTTTGTTTAAATTCCCGCAAACATGATTTTCATCCTTTCAATTAGGGAAAAACACGAGCTAAAGACTAGAAATCTTTTAAATCATAGAATCTTCATTCTATCCTAACTTTCATATCCATCAAAAAATTGCACTATTCCATTCTTTTGATTAAAAGTTAGTAGAATTTGGGGCAAAGCTTATTCCTATTGTCACGAGATCTCGAAAGCACATAGAAAAAGATGAAAGAGAAAGTACCACAAACAAAATGGGTGATAATAGTGAGAAGGAAGAGAATCCATTTCATATTGAAAAGTTAACAGAAGAAAAGCTTCAAGAAGCAGAGCAGGATCCTCAATTCCATACTCTTATAGAAAGGATTTTAGAATGAAACAAAGAAAGATATTTTCTTTCATTAGCTAATCAAGGAGCTAAGTTACCTTCCGATTTTGATATAGAAGGGATTAAAGAGAATCCTAAAACTCCTCCTAATGATTTTAGTGCCCTTACTCAACAGATAAAGGAATTACAAGGGAAAATAAAGGAAAGGCAAGGGGGTGCAACAAAGAAGTATGTTTTGGAAGACATATGTCCTTATCCATTTGATAGGAGTCTTAAAATGATCCCTTTTCCAAAACATTGCGAAATCCCTAAATTTGATAGGTACAATGGGAAAATTGACCCCATTGAACATGTGAGGGATTTCTGAAATATGAGTCTAGAATTCACTTATGAAGATACCTACTTAATGCGATTGTTTCCACGAAGTTTGGGTGGACAATCCATGTAGTGGCTTTCTAAGATCACTCCCCCCATTAAAACCTTTGAGGAGTTAATAAATCAGTTTATATCACAATACACCTACAACATCCAACACCAGATAACCATGCTTAATCTTTGTAAAGTGAAACAAAAAGTAGGGGAATCTTTCACTTCGTTTTTGCAAAGATGGAGAAGATTGTTTGCACGATATTCCCATCTTGTTCCTGAAAAGGAAAAGATGGATATCTTCATCAATAGCCTAGATCAAGAATTACGCTATA
This sequence comes from Sequoia sempervirens, assembly GCA_007258455.2. NCBI lineage: Eukaryota > Viridiplantae > Streptophyta > Pinopsida > Cupressales > Cupressaceae > Sequoia > Sequoia sempervirens. The sequence continues at coordinate 58,102 of VDFB02356639.1, read as the reverse complement.
GGCTTAATCTTCATTGGCCTCCTAACTTTGAAAAATTGATTGAAAACACAATCACCATTGAAGGGGCCTTGGTCAAAAGAGGAGTGATAAAACTTGATAATCCAAGTTCATCCAACTATAACAACAATGATAAAACAAGGTTTTGGAATAGAAATAAAAATGTCATCAATGATGGTATAGTGGATGCAAACAATCTATGAACAAGATCATCTATCTTCAACCTATCAAGTGCTCCACGAAACAACCAACAAGGAAATACCAACCAACAAGGAAACACCAACCAACAAGGAAACAACAATCAACAAGGACAAAAATCCAATCAAGAAAACATGACCAATCAAAACACCAAGGATAATCATGGTAATTTCAATAACAATCTTGGCAATACCTAAACATCAAATCCATCTAGACCTCCATTCTTTTCAAATCGACAGAATTTTACCACTTTGGGTCAATCTCTTGAGTCTGCTCTCAAGGAGCTTCTCAATCATAAGGTTATCACCTTACCACCACAAAGAGATTATGAGCCACAAGTCAAACCACCATCATGGAATGACTTATATTATTGCAATTATCATTGATGTAAAGGTCATAGAACAAATAACTGTCAAGCCTTGTGAAATCTAGTACAAGATTTAATTGACAATGGCACCATCACAATTGAAGGACATCATACCAATGATGATCATCAAGCATTCAAAGATCCTTTACCAAACTATCAAAAGGGGGAAACATCATATACCAAAGTGAAAAGCATAAATAATGTGGAAGACAACATAATCCGCCACATCTATGCAGATGATCAGTGGGTTAATGTTATCAAAATCAAGGAAAAACAAGAATATCAACAGGTTAATGTAACTACAAGAGGACAAGCAAAAGTTTTTTTAAAAGGAAGTTCATCTAAGGCAGCTATTCCTCCTCCAAGTCATTATAATCTAGTTGATCAACTGAGAAAAACATCAGCTCAAATCTCCATTCTTGAACTTCTCAAAATATCCCCCGTACACAAGAATATTTTAGAAGAAGCTCTTGTAAACACAACTGTTGACACTGATCTAGATGTAAACAAATTTCAAGCCATGGTGGGACATTTGTCTTCCCCCACTTGTATTTCATTCTTTGAAAAAGATGATGCCTCCATGACACATCCACATAATTCATTGCTTTATCTTGAAGTCATAATCCATAAACACCGAATCAGACGTGTCTTGATAGATGGAGGAGCCGGTTTAAACATTTTTACCTTAAAGTTAATACATGCCTTAGGAATATCAGAAAATTCCATTGATCCACAAAGGAAAATAACTATCAAGGCATATGATGATGAAGAAAGAGCTTCTAAGGGACTAATAATGCTACCTACCATAGTGGGACCTATTGTGAAAAATACATTTTTTCAGGTTCTAGATCATGATCTTTCCTATAACATACTTTTGGATCACCCATGGATTCATGATATGCAGGCAGTACCATCAACATATCATCAATGCCTCAAGTTTTCGTATGATGGACAGGAAATAACTATACAAGCTGATTACAATAGCACCCAAACTTGTTCAAATCTTCGAGCAACTCAAGACACCTTTGTGCCACACAATAGGGAGGCTTTTATTGCTTCTTCTTCTCTACAAGGCCAATTGCAAGAATTGACAAAGAATCTTGACACCAAGCTACATTTTAAAGACAAAGGAGTAGGTGAATATTTGCTATGCCTTTCTACCTTTCCTCCTTCTTCGAGGTCACATGATCAACCAACCTATCAAATCAAAAGATCACAACAGCCTCTACATCCCAAAATTTTGTGCCAATCACAAAGTTTGATGGACAATTCATTAAAGCTAACACTACCGAGGAAGAATCCGAAGATAGGGACATCCTAAGCTGGTTATACAAAGATGAAGATGAATCTTTCTTGCACATCAAGTTACCTACCAAACAATATGGTAAAGGGTATACTATCATGCAAAGAATGGGCTATGAAGGAAATGGTCCTATAGGAAAAAGAAAAGAAGGAATCGTGGAGCCAATTCAACCTATTTCAATACATCCAAAAGATAAAAAAGGACTTGGATATGGTAAAGATATAGAAGAGTCAACTTCATAGAAAGCAAAACAAACTCATGAAGGAGAATCAATTTTAGATAAGCCCCATGAAGATGTCACTCTACAAAAATTCTATGAATCAGTTTTTCAATTACAGAAAGGTTCAGACACTGATTCCAATGAATATGAATGGGACACTATTTATAACGATGAATTTTGGAGAGACAAACAAGTTGTTACCATACACAAATATGCACCCATTCTCATACAAGGAGAAAGCTCAGGAACACAATCACTTGAATTTGAACCACGATATGACAATGACTCAAGTGGGGATGATTCAGATTTTAACGAGATTGATAATCGATAGGAGAATACCATCATAGACCTTTTCCATCATGAAAATGACAATCATATCATGACTTTGACAGTTCAAGACCTTACCCAACCTAATGATTCCATACCTTTAGTTTATCCGAAACTTATTGATTGGGACAACGACGCACCTATCCATATTCCTACATTCCACGATGATGAGGGTATTGTAAATTTCCTTTGTTCATATAATGAAGAAAACAATTGTTTTATCCAAGAATCTCATACTCAAGATTTTGATAGGGAGGGTGTCAAGTCTCTTAGCTGAAAAATAAATGAAATGAAAGATGGATCTATCGGTGAAAATCGAAAAATGGCAGTGGTAGATCACAACAAGAGAAAAATAAAGAGCGAATCTGACGGTGAAAACCTTTTTGAGGCACTAAAGGATGAGAAACTTGACACTCTTCCCAAAAATTATCAAGAAAGATCTTCTATTTTGATTGAGCCCACAAAATCAATCAACATAAGTATAGCAGAGCAGCCAAAAATCTTGCAACTTGCAACATCATTAACAGTGGAAGAAGTACTAAAATTTATAGAGTTCTTGAAGGAGAATCAAATCAATTTTACTTGGTCATATGCTGATATGCCAGGGTTAGATCCTAATCTGATAATGCATCATCTATCTATAAATGCAGAGGCAAAACTTGTGAAGCAAAAACTTAGAAAAATACACCCACATGTTGCATTATTGGTTAAAGAAGAGTTAAAGAAGCTTTTAGATGTTGGATTCATTCGGACTATTGACTATGCAGAATGGATTTCCAATATCATACCTGTTTCAAAGCCGGATGGAAGGATTATAATTTGTACAAATTTTAGAGATTTGAACAAAGCATGTCCCAAAGATGACTTCCCTTTGCCAAACATAGATATGATTGTTGATTTAACTGTTGGCCATGCAATGTATTCATTAATGGATGGATTTTCAAGATACAACAAGATAAAAATTGCACTAGAGGATCAAGATAAAACAACGTTCACATGCGCTTGGGTACCTATTGTTGGAATGTCATGATTTGGGCTTAAGAATGCATGAGCGACTTATGAAAGAGCAATGACCACCATTTTCCATGATATGATGCACACCTTCATGGAAGACTATGTGGATGACTTATTAGCCAAATCTAACACAAGATAAGGACATCTAGAAATCTTGTCAAAAATCTTTGTCAGAATGGAGAAGTTCAATGTTTGACTCAATCCAAAGAAATGTGTCTTCGACGTTAAATCTGGAAAATTCTTGGGATACATTGTTTCAGAAAAGGGCATAGAGGTTGATCTAGAAAAAGTACAAGCTCTAATAGACATGCCACCACCATGAAATATCAGTCAGTTTTGATCACTGCAAGGATGACTACAATCTATTAGGAGGTTTATAGCTCAATTGGCAGACAAAATCTTACCATTTACACATCTATTGCATAAAAATGTCCCATTGAAATGGGAAGAAAAGTGTGAAGCAACATTCAATTAGATCAAGCAATATCTTATGAATCCACCAGTCCTAATTCCACCAGTTCTAGGAGAGCCACTCATACTCTATATCTCAGCAACAAAAGTATCTTTGGGAGCGTTATTAGCATAGGAGGATTCTACAGGAAAAGAAAGGGCCATATACTATATCAGCAGAACATTAACAAGTTATGAACTAAATTACACTTTCATTGAAAAAGCTTGCCTAGCAGTAGTGTTTGCTTCTCAAAAGTTGTGACACTATATGTTGGCTCATACAATTAAGCTGATAACCAAAATCGATCCACTAAAATACCTCTTAAGCAAAGCTACCTTAACAGGAAGATTGGAAAATTGGGTAATGATCTTAAGTGAGTTTGACATTCACTATGTAGATCGAAGAGCTATAAAAGGATAGGTTATCGCAGATTAGTTGGTTGAAGTACCTTTACAAGAAGAAAAACCAATGCACATTGAATTTCCTGATGCAGACGTCTTCACAACAACAATTAAGAAATCATGGACATTGTACTTTGATGGATCCTACACGCAACAAGGCTCGAAGGCAGGGATTCTTTTTGTCACACTTGAAGGACATACCATTCCAAAATCATATCGGTTGATGTTTTCTTGCACAAATAACATAGCTGAATATGAAGCATTGCTCATAGGAATGAAGATAGCCTTGGAATGGTGGATTATAGAGCTGCAAGTTTACGGTGATTCACAACTTGTCATTAATCAAATCAATGATGATTATTAGACTAAAGATGATAAGCTATTACCTTACAAGAACATGGTGGATGATTTTAAAAATTATTTTGTGGCAGTCAAGTTTTCACAAATCCCAAGGATTGATAATAAAGCTGCAGATGCAATGGCTACAATTGCTTCCTTGTTACAATTATCAGAAAATAAAAAGTAGTACAAATTATTGGTGGAACAATTATTTTCTCCCGCCTATGATAATATTGAGACCCAAGTCATATGCCATTTAACCGGTTCTGATTCACCTTTATATGGCAAGACTTATACCTACCTGAAAAACAACATCTTACCTCTGGACTTATCTCGAAACCAAAAAAGGAATTTCATGCACCAATCATCTCGTTATACCTTGATCGCCAATATGCTTTACCAATGTGGTCTTGTTGGATGCTCCTTTGATGTCTTGAACGTGACGAATTTGAAAAAGCCTTACAAGAGGTTCATGGTGGTATTTGTGGAACTTATTCAAGTGGTTTTACCTTAGCCAAGAAACTTGTTAGAATGAGATATTATTGGCCTACCATGGAGAGAGAATATTTTACTTTTGTCAAGAAATGTTCTAAATGCCAGATCCATGGGAATCTTATTCATGTACCTACACAGGAATTGCAACCTTTCACTCCAACATGGCCTTTTTCTTAATGGGGACTAGATCTTGTTGGAAAAATTCATCCTTCATCATCAAATGGGCATAAATTCACATCACGGCTACAAAATATTTTACAAAATGGATCGAAGTTGTTCCTTTGACGACCATGACTGGTAAAAAAATCTTTTCATTTATCCTGAATTACATCATCTGCCGATATCGAATTCCTAATTCTATAATCATTGATAATGGGAGGCCTTTCAAGAATCAGGATGTTGATGAACTTTGTGCTAGATTTCACATCCAACACAGGTTCTCTACACCTTACTATCCACAAGGAAATGGTTAAGTAGAAGCTTCAAACAAAAAAATCTTGAAGGTCTTGAAGAAGACGGTAAATGATGTTGGTCATGATAGGCATGTCCATTTAAATCCAACTTTGTGGGCATATAAAACCAACATTCGCACACCAATAGGAGCTACCCCATATGCCTTGGTCTATGGAGTAGAAGTGATCTTACCATTAGAGGTTGAAATACCTTCACTTAGGGTCTCACTCAAAGGATTGATAAATGATGAAGATTACCGAGTATCTCATCTGCAAGAGCTCAAATTGTTAGATGAAAGATGTCAACATGCAGCTAATCATTTGAAGGGTTATCAACAAGTTATGTCTCGTAGCTACAATCATAGAGTTAAACCACAGACATTTCAAGTAGGTGACTTAGTCTTGAAAGAAAATCCACGCAATCAGCAAGACAGAGAAAAGAAAGGAAAATTTGAACCAAATTAGCTTGGTCCATTTGTCATCATTATAGCATACGGTTCTGGAGAATATCAGTTATCTACACCAGAAGGGGACCTATTTGAAGAACCAATCAACAACATTCATTTGAAGAAGTTCTATGTCTAAATACATAAAAATCAGAAAAAGTCCTTAAAAAATACATAAAAATCAGAAAAAGTCCTGAAAAAATACATAAAAATAAGAAAAAGTCCTAAAAAAATACATAAAAATAAGAAGAAGTCCTGAAAAAATATCATAAAAATTAGAAAAAGTCTTGAAAAAATACATAAAAATAAGAAAAAGTCCTGAAAAAATACATAAAAATTAGAAAAAGTCTTTAAAAAAGTGCAATAAAAACAAGTGGTAAAAACTTGGCAAATAGGCACTACTTGTGATTAAAATGGGATCCTTTATCTATTAGCTTATGTGTTGCATTCGCTTTATGATATCATCTATCCATATCTATCATATCCATATCATGCAATAGGAATTCTTGTATTTCATCATGGCTTGATGAAATTTGTACATATCCATAATATTCAGGTTGTGTTTACATTGGGGGCAGAAACACAAACTACACAAGAGAGGGGCAACAAGCTTTTAGAATATCACAAACGGACAAAAGACGGTTTGCCAAAATGCAACATACATTGACGCATCAAATCAACCACAACATCAAAACGATCACTCAATGCCAATGAAATCAAACAACATGGTCAAAACAACATTAACCAAAACACAAACATCAATGTTGATAACCAAGTTGGATGATCTTAATCTGAATAATGTTTGAAATACTTTAGGCAAAGTTTGAATTGTTGGTTGATTTTCTATCATATTTCTGGAGCAATTTGATGATGTACTGAACTAGAAAAGCAAGGAAGGAGTATGATTTTTCTTTGTCTGTTGTTTGTGAGTAAATCATTAGTACTATGCAAATTGGTCGCGAGACATGCTCTACTAACTATCATTGATGACATTTCAGAATTTGCATGGGAAACGAGTTAACTCTTGTCTATTTATACCTAGATGCTTGTATTAACTTGCTATATTAAAAATCATGAAAGCAATACTCAGGTCATCACTGGTGCTAACATACCCTTTGATGCTTGTATTAACTTTCAACATTTTAATGCTCTATGATGACACAAAAAGCACAAATAAGCTCTTAGAAAGGCAATATTGTATAGATACTCTGCATGGTTAGTATAGATTACATTCATTTTAGAATTGGCATTTTGCATTTATAGATTTTCCCAAAAACTGGCAAAGTATCAAATGTTTCATATCTTTCCAATAAATGACTGAGTACATTTTGATATTCACAAAAACATCATCACATACATTTTTCATACATATTTGCATCAGAAAATCATAAAAACAAAGCATACATCATAATCAAAACATTCATGGGCATTCATAAAATGTACCATCTATCATTTCACATTCATATTCATAAAATCATTCATCAATAGATTGCAATCATATCATAGCATTACACTTTCATTTTCATATCCAAAAATCATGCATACATATACATCATGAGCATAACATTGTGAAACCATCACATAAAACATCATGCATATAGAAAATAGACACATTCATCACATAAGGAATCATTGCTGCATACCATATATCTCAAAAATGGATGTCAAAATGTACAAAGGTGTCACATGATATACATCATCAAAAATGGGATCATATTAGTGTGTATACAAATGTCTCAATAGAGTATCAATAGGACATCATATAAAAAGCACTATGAAGTGCTATCCTCTGATGGTGCTGGTCTAGGACCTATCCCACCTACACCTGATGGACCTGCTCCACCTGCCCCTGATGAACCTCCTGGAGGTAATGGCTGTGATACACCCTTGCTGGTAGCCTGAGAGCGACAATGTGTAGATCGAGACTGTGTATAACTCACTCTCCACTTAGGTGGAACTGCATCATGGTACCTAGTCCTATAGAACTCTGCCTCCCAGGTGGCTCTGGTCACCTCTCTCATCATGCCACTAATTAAGGTACCTGCTATTGTTCTCTATAAACTATCAGCAAGGGCCATGGCCTCCTCACTCTGCCGTTTGGCTGTATCTCTCTCGGCTGTCACTATCGTCAATTGTCCCTATAGCTATGTGATCAAGGCCTCCGCCTGTGCTAGCTGACCCTGTAAGCTCTATACTCTACTCTGCAAGGTAGCTATCTGACTCGGCCCCACTAGATCTACTGAAGACGATGGAGCTAAATGTCTCATCCGCGGTCCACCTCTGCTACCACCTCTACTACCACTTATGCTGCTACCTCTGCCACTACCTCTACCACTATCACCCCCATTCTCCTCATCACTACCATCTCCATCTCCATCTGACTCATCATCCTCCTCCTCCTCAGAGTCATCACCCTCTGAAGCCACCTCTCGCTGATGCCTATGTCCCCCTATATGTGGTCTTTGCTCTGCAACTGGAGCAACAAGCTCATCAGGATCAAATAATCATGGCGCAAGATGTTCTAGCACATACTAACCATACTCTGGAGTCATTCCCCCATCAAGCATATCAGCTCTGTACTCCCACATCTATGCTCCCAAACTGGTAAACTCTGCCACTACTGCATCATATGAAATCCGTAGACCTCACACTGTAATCTCCTATTGCCGACGCACATAAATAGAAGAACCCTGTGGCATACCCTGAGGCCGACCATACTGTCCCAACCAAGAAGAAACCTCTCAATAATCCTAGGAGTACGGCCAATCAAATATCTAGCGGTAAAGACATAGGGCATCTCCCTAGAATCATCTGGCCATGCCTCACAATCTACATAGGGCCTCCAACATACTGTATCGAGATCATCCAAAAGACGTTGCCAATGATCCAGTTTTCCCAGTCTCAGCTGAGCAATGACATCAATATATCTGAATCTGTATAGTCGACTGATAGGCCGTCGTCCATGAGTCAATGGTCACATAATGGTAAAAAGCTCCCATGCCCATATTTGTAAAAGTGAATAACCAACAACTAAACTCTGGCCTCCACCATACACAATATGGTGTAGCTCATCATATAAATGTGCAAGCATGCACGATCCCCAAGCATATTGTGTACCCTACATCACCATACTCTCAAGTACACGACCCCATCCAACTGCAAAACCCTTCGACCTATGGTTGGGGCACAAAAAACCTCCAATGAAGCCTGCAAGTACAGAGGGTAAGGGTGCATACAAATCCATCATCTCCGCCCATGAGATATAATATCCCACAATATGATCATCTCTGAATATCCGCCTCAAAGCATCAATACCTCCCACCTCCTGGCCGTCAAATCTCACTATCTCACCCATCACTGGAATCCTCAAGATGCGATATACATCCTCAGGAGTCATGGTAATCTCTCTTGTCGGTAAATGAAAGGTGTTAGTGTCACTGTGCCACCTCTCTACAAGTGCTGTCAATAAGGCTCTATTTAGACGCACCTCAGGCATCTCAAGTAATGAGGTCAGTCTGCATGCCTCAATCACATCTCTATCCACCTGTACAAGTTGTGGAATCAATCTCCATGTCTTTGGGAATTTCTCCCGTAACTGTAAGACACCCAATCTCTCCTATTGAATAGGAAGAATCATCAAGTCAAAGCAAAATCAATGTCAACTCATCAAGACAAATCAATCAAATCTAAATATCAACCTATTTGTTTTTCATTTTCATGGAAAGAAAATTTATCAAAATCCTGTTTGTTTTTAACAACTTTAGAAGAAAACTTATCAAACACCTATTTTTTTTTCATCATCATGCAAAACAAATTTATCAAAATCCTATTTGTTTTTAACAACTTTAGAAGCAAACTTATCAACCTATTTGTTTTTCATCATCATGGAAAGAAAATTTATCACAATCCTATATTTTTTTAACAACCTTATAAGCAAACTTATCAAACAACTATTTGTTTTTCATTAACTTGAAAGCAAATTTATCAGCTATTATTTGTTTTCCAACAACCTTGGGAACAAATTTATCGCACAAAACAACATCAAAATTTATCATACAAAACAACATCAAATCATGGGCACTACAGAAATCATCATTGGCGCTGCATAAATCATCATGGGCACTGCAGAAATCATAATGGGCACTGAGGAATGAAGGGCGCTATAGAAATCATCATGAGCACTACAAAAATTCTCATGGGTGCTAAAAAATGATGGGCGCTATGGAAAACTTAAAGGGCACTACAAAAAGACTGAAGGGTGCTAAAATAGTGCATAAAGGAACATAAATGTTGGAAAATGTGCCCTAAATAGAAAATTTCCAAACACTAAAAGTTTAACGGGGTACATATCGTGGGTCCATAGTGTGCCGGCTACTGATGTCATTGGATGCACTCAAAACGGTGCTGGTGGATAGGAAGTGCCATCTTTCTTACTCCAGAGCTCAAAAATTACAATTTTTACTAGGTTAAAATGGAAAATGACATGGAAAATGACATTTTTTACCTATTTAAAGGCAAATTGGGGCATTTTATCACACTCTATCATTGCAGGGGCAATCTAAGTCATCAATTTTTCATCTCACGTCTTTCCACATATATTTCTTCACATCATCATTTTCGAACGATGAATCGACATCTTAAAAATCATAAAATCAAAAAAATTCCAAAAAGTCTCAAAATTCAAAAATTTTCACAAAAATCAAAATCTTATCGATTCATCATTCATGGGGGCATATACCTATCAACATTCGACAATCAGCATCTGGGGAAAATTTCAAAATTCTTTGAAGCAATGCATAAAACACATCACTTCAAAGAGGGGAAAAATGTATACATCTAAAAATGGCCACATCACAATAGTCTGGTAATTAATTAAATATTTTTAAATATTTAATTAAATCTCTGAATTCAATCTGCGTATAAATAAATCTAAATAATTTATTTATATTGTTCATTCTTTCATTTTGATTAAATAAATAAGTTTATTTAATCACTTTTTTATCCATTTCTTAATTAATTAAATAAACATTATGATTTATTTATATTAATTATCATATAATCTTGGCTTGAATATTTTATTCAAATAAAGATTAAATATTCTTCTCTTCTAAAAATCCTCTAAAGTCTATTCACAATTAAATATTCCAAATATTTAATTAATTCTTCTAAAGTCTATTCACAATTAAATATTATAAACATTTAATTGAGTCTTCTATAGTCCTAAAATCAAATATCAAACTCACATAAAATTAAATAAATTTATTTATTTAATTTGGATTATCTTCAACAACCGTGAAATAACTTCAAAATAGAAAATTAACAAATTTCTCTGTTTCTGAGCAAAGTTGTTCCCGTGGGTTGAAGACAAACCTCCATTCTTCTCTCCAACCTCCCAACATCTTCCATCTTCCTCTCAACCTCTCCATCTCTCACCATTCAAAATTACCAGACAATCTCACAGCCATTGATCTTTGCCAGCCAGGCTCTTGCCTGTGAAAATCTGTAAAAGGGACTGTCGGGTCTCTGAAAAGAGAGAAGATTTTGTACAGGAAAACTATAGCCAATTTGCATAGCACAACCTTTTAGCATTCATAGCATTCTAGAATCATAGCATAGCATAGCCTAGCATATCAACAATCCATATCATGGCCTATCATCTTCATATCATAGCTTTAACAACATCCATAATCCATAGCCCCTGTGCATAATCCACAGCTCCTGTGTATATCCGTATACCAACATTTCACTCCACCAGCATATAGGATAGAAAAGTACTCTCCCTTTGCATACTCGTTCTGCAGGTTGCCATTCTGAGAAGCTTTGCTTATACAATCTCAAAGCAGCAGCTTCAAGCAAATCACTGGAGATAGAGGACAATGGAACAATTCTAAAGAAGCTCTGTTTGATTTCTTTTCATTTTATTTAGCTTTCTTTAGTTTAATGTTGCATTGGTGTGTTTTTGTTATCTTACTTTGATACTAACATTTTCCACACACACAAGCCACTTCTTGACTATGTCATTCAATGAATCAAGAATGTCCTCAGTTAGTGTGGCACTAGAAACACCACAATTGTATGTGATAGTCACCTTGCCCCCACCTAGGGTAGAGGAAACTACATTGCTCTCAAGATTCAACATTTGATTGCTGGATCCCGAAGGATTCTTATGAGATTTTCTAGTTTCAAATGTAGATATTGTGTTTTTGACCATGGAGGGGCTTTCATTTTCTTTAAATTATTTTCACATTCTTGAATGTTAGTTATCACAGTTTCTTCATTAACCACCACACCATTTACGTAGGTTTTAATAACTTCTATTTTTTTATTATTATTTTCCTTTAGTTTTTTACCTTTTCTTATGATGCTTTCTAAGGCTAATTGTTGATAATTATTCTTTACAACATCTATTGGAGTGTTAGAAAGAGAGTTGGAGAAAGGGACCAACAGAGGAGAGGAAAAAACTGGGTTGGTCATAGGAAAGTTGGTTGATAGAGGCGAAAGGGGATTGTTGGAGGAGACCATTGGTTGCCAACCTGAACCAACAATTTTAGGGTTGTATATACTTCTCTTGCACTCTTAGGATCTTTCACCTAAAAGGAGAGAGACAGAACCCCAAAATTGAAGTGGTTCACTCAAATAAAGGAAAATAATAAAAATCACTAGTGGGACTCATTCACCACTGATGGCAAATCAGTGGATTGCTTCTAACAAAAGCACATGAAAACTACTTTCAGACAGTCGGGAATAGAATTTGACAAAATCACCTTTTTTAGCCTTAAGGTGGGACTCATTCACCACCGATGGAGAATCAACCCTCCTCCAAAATTCTATGAAATCAAAGGTCAACTTTGTAGCTCTAGATCTACACTTGTCTTCTTGTCGCGTTGACAGAGTCAAATCTGCAGAAAATGGATTGTAGGTTGTCTCCAAGATTGAAATAAGGTTTAGTTGACTTGAAACACTTTGTTGACTTGTTGACCACCTTTCAACACCTATTTGCTTGACAAATCTGCATACAAAATTCTGCAAGCACACATGCAAAATGGGGGAAATGGTTAAAGGTTAGAGTATAGGGATTTTCCTTGGTCAAATCCCACTTTGTTAATCAAACCCTTAATAAAGAAATGAAATGAAATGAGAAAGGAATAATGAATAAACAACATGTAAATGTCCCAAACTCACCACAACTTTGTTGAAGAAATCTGAAGATATATCAATGGCTGCTCCAAGATGCTTGATGAATGCTTTATTGAATGATGTAAAATGATTGAATGCTTGAATGAGTGAATTAGTGAACTTGATGAATGGGGGTTGAAATGAGAATAAAAAAACTTATTTATACACATTTATGCCCTAATAACCCAATAATACCTCATCATAGGCTGACATAAGGTATTTTTAAATAAAAACCCGAAAGGAATTTTGAATTATTTTGAATTTGGAGCCAAGAGGGACTCATTTGGCACCTGTAGACACATAAACATGGCCTAGAACCACAAACCACATTTTTCTATCTCTTATCATATTTCGTCTATAGTCCCAATTCAATTATTAATTAAATAATTCATAATTATTTAATTAATTCATGTCTTTTATTCCTTTTGATTATTTAACTAAATAAATTTTATTTATTTATTTAAATGTGTCACTAATTCTCTAATGTATTTCAATAATTAAATAAATTCCTAAATTGATTTAATTATCTCGGTCCATTAATTCTTAGAACTGGATTATTTAAATAAATAAATTTTACTTATTTATTTAAATATGTCATTAATTTCTAATGTCTTCTCATAATTAAATAAATTCTTCAATTTATTTAATTATTATCCACCTTGGCATTTTCCCCATTTTAAATAAAGACATTTATTTAAAATCGTCTCACTTTCTAATTTTCCCTCTTTTAGTAAATAATTCAAATTAATTATTTACTGTCACATGACCCCACCTTTTTGAATTAAATTAATTTTTAATTCAAAATAGTATTTTCCTCCATAAATCAAGTAATTTTTCTAATATTATTTGATTTTCTAGCTCCCTCTTTTTATGTGCCATCCTTATCTTCTTGTCACATGCAATCTTGTCCCTTGATTTGATTTTTCCAAATCAAATCTTGTCCACTCATTTTAAATTCACCCTAATATTTCCATAACCCTAATTGTGGGTTGTCATATTGAATCTTTTCCATTGATTCTAGGGAATTTGTCAACTTTTAATCTTGGCCATTCATCCAAAATTGCATTTTCTATAAAAAGGAAATTTTGCTTTCATTTTGTCACCTCATGCAATCTTGTTTTAGGCACTCTTGGAATTTTGGTATTTTGGCATTTTGGCATACTTTAGTTTTTTCTTACTAGTTGCATAGTTGCATAGTATTGCATTTTGTGATCAAATCCTTCAACATTTTCTTTAGTATTGGCATAGTTGTAGGTTGCTCACATAAAATCTGAGGGAAAACTACATATTCCAACAAATAGAGAAGGTGTAATGGAGGTCAATCATGGAGGTTGAAGACATATGGTGACATCTTTCTTTGTTTTGATGTTATTTCCTCCTTTGTGCTTCATTATTTACTTTGGGTTTGGTTTATTATGCTCTAATCTGCTAACCTAGAAATTTCTCATAGTTACACCACCCATGGTGAATGGGTCCCACCTTGGGCTTGTAAGTGGGTGTCAGGAATTAAGTCACATTTAATGTTGTTTTTCAAATTTACATTCAAAAATACACTTAATTAAGTCCTATGAGTGCATAAAGAGGTCAAATAAAGCATAAGAAAGGTGTAAAAAGTGATAACAAGCCTAGAAAAGCGTGAAATCTTGTTACAAGACTTTACAAAACTTTAGAATAAGACTTGAAAAGTGATGAAAAGGTGATTTTTAGGTGAATTATAATAAGAAGAGTATAGAAAAGTGTAGAAATGTGTTACAACACTTCACAACACCTTCACAAGACATCACAATTTGAATATTTAAGACCTAATGTGAATGCATAAGTTACATTGCAACATTAAATCAAAGCAAGAAAATTCAAACATCACAAGAGAAAGACCTAAAAGACCACGAAAATATCAATGATCCATTTTTATATGGTACATTTAGCCCCCACTTTAGTGAGAGGATGAACTTGCTTCAAACTCACACTAAAGTATCCATGCATATCGAGAAGGATCCAATTGCACTTATGTCGACAAGATGGAATGACAACGATCAAGAGGGATGATCAAGAGCCTAGGATGAAGATCCCATGGAAAACTAAACATAAGAACAAAGGAACACATACGAGAAAGAAGGAGGAGAATCGGATCAAGCTTTGATCATTTTTCCAACTCATTGTGGATAAGATCTAGGTTGTTTGTGAGAAAAAGAGAATGCATACTCACTTTGGGGTGACAAAACTCATGTTGATCTGCTAGGTGAGAAGACCCAAAAGGTGAGAAACATATGCTAGTTGGTATGTACTCACAAACACATAGGTGGCTATGGGGAAAGTTGTACCGTTGAATGGGATTCCTTCCCAACCATATTAAAGTTATACCTCTTGATAACTTTAACAAGGTGCCATAAGGTAAAAATGTCAATTCGTGCTTCATGAGACAAGCAAAGCTTCGTATGCTTAGAACCCATGAACAAAGAGCAAGGGTACCACAGGCATGTAAGTTATGTTATGCAAGGTGGCAAAGATACAAAATGTAAAAGATGTTCAAATGAATCTTGTTAAGTTCATGCAAGGTTTGTCACTTAGGGAACATTGTGTCTAATGTCTCCAAGAGAGGACCAATCAAAGAATAGTATATTCATAACTTAGGGGATGTAGTGTGTCGCATTAGGCCACTAAGAGGAATGTAATATGATAAGATAGATCACACTTATGAAGGAAATCATACCCAATGTCATCCACAAAGTGACGAATGCATCGTATGAAGTGACAAGGCTACACTAAGAACCAATAATGTAAATGAGATGATGCCAATGTATGCCCCCCACTTTAAAGGAATTGCTACACACCGTTCTGTGAGAAATTACTTTAAAGTAGCAAAGGAAAAATACAAAATAGAAAATAAGACATGAGAGACAACTTGGAAAGACCCTATGCCAAGTCATATGTTTCTAATTTAGGTTGCTTCATGTAAGGGAAAAAGAAAACAAAAGAAAAGGAGGTTGCCCCCTAGAAAGGGACACAACAAACACATAAGGTATCTAGGGATTTGGGATCAATATGTTCGTTGCTGCAATGTTTTGATTAAAGAGCTCATAACTGTCATCATTTCCCAAATACACATAAAACTAGAAGAATGACACAAAGAGAGTGAAAACAAAAGACAAATAAGATCCATTTTGGGTCAACATGGAAGAGACATTGTTGTCTCAATGCCTTGCATCATCCCCAAAAGGAAAAATACAAAAAAAGAGAAAAAAGGAAAAGGAAAAGGGACCATTTGGATCAACATGGAAGAGACATAGGGAATCTCAATGCGTTGTGTCATCCCCTAAAGGAAAAACATAAAACAAAAGTGTAAAATAAAGGGTAAGATGTGCGATATATAGAAGAATAGAGGTAAAAATAGAAGAATTTCACAAAGAGAGAGAACATCAAATGCACATTACTAGGGAATAGGATACCCACATACAATCAAATCAAAGAAAAAAAATGTAAAAGGAACTAGTAATGCAAATGTAAGTCAACCATTAACCGAGCTATTGAATTTGAAATCTTAAGCAATATAAGTGAAAAATGAATAACATAGTTAAGAGACAAAGACAAATGCATTACGAGGACAAAGCTAACAACATCTTGGCCCCACTGAGCATAGGGGAAGAATGATCTGAGGTGGGTGATACAAAATGATCATGCAATAGTGAGAATAGAAAATTCTACCACTATGGCATGGTGAGGGGATTTTGTTTTAAGGGATGATAGGAAAGCAGTCAGTATCAGTGAAGTGGTACTTATTCAGTATGTCCTTCAATGTCTGACATTCATCAGTTCCGTGTCCAAGGACACAATGATGTTTGTAATATGGTATGTTAGAATATTTAGGATGGGTGACCAACCTATTTGAAGGTGGTAAGATTATAAGACCTTTGTTTAAAAGCATTTGGAGTCTGCTTTCATATTCAGGTGGTGGATAGAGAGGAAACTTTAGTTTCTTCAATTTGTAAGGTTGATTTCGTTTACTAGTTTCACCTTTTTCATGGATGGAAGGAGGAAGAGGACCCATGGGGATCCTAGCATCCTTGTCATTAGAATTAGGTAATGGTTGTTCACGTGGAAGGAGAATGTTCAAGTTAGGAGGAGAATCAAAGATCACTATACCATCATCTTGAAGTCTCCGATGTTCAAAAGGAGGCTTATCAGCGTGAGGAGGATCTTGATATTCTAATCCTATTATTTTTTCTTCTGTTGGTTTCTGTTCTAAAAGTTGGTGAATGTTATGTTTGGTTGTGGTATCACATCCTTGTTTGCTTAAAATGGTAAAGCCTTTTCCATATGTTTCTTCAAGGTTTATTGGTGTGGTTGTAACTTTGTTATCATAAAATGGTTGAGGATGTGGATATTTAGAGGAACTAGGACCACTTGATGGAGGGAACTTAGGTCCTTCATTTGTTTCAAGATGTAGGTGTAGACATCCAAATTTGGACACTTTCATTTATCCAAATTTTTACCTTTTCATCTAAACATCCTCTTATTTGCATTAATTAAGTAATATCGCTATTATTTAATTAATACCTTCTAAAGTTCTTCTAATCCCTAAGGTATCTTGTTAAATAATAAAATACCTTACTCTTCAATCCCTTTTTCATCAAATGAATTAAATAAATATGACATTTATTTAATTCCTCACATGTCATATCCTTTTCTTAATCTCAATCAATCTCCTAATCTTTTCATTAGGGATGTGCACATGCCTAATCCTTCATTAGGATGTGTCACATCCTCCAACTTTTGCAAGTTAGCTTCTAATCTTCATTAACCCCTAATTATCCTCTAATTACTGATCAGTTAAGTCTAATCAGTACCTTGGTCAACTCTCCCCATCCCCTAAGGAATTTTTAATTCTTTTTTATTCATCCAAGGCTCCTCTCTTCCCCATGTGAATTTTTAATTCACTTTTATTCCTCCAAGGAATCTTCTCTTCCCAATGCAAGTTCTAGAACCTTTGACTTGTCACATCACATGTGCCAAAGTCTTCTAGAATCTTTGAATTGTCACATCAAGTCACATGTGGGTAAGTACTTATCTTTTTAAGCACCTTGTTTTATCCAAGGTACTTCTCACCTCTCTTTTTGGGAACCTTGTTTTGACCACAAGATCTCCCAATCATTGTGAATTTAAAATTCACTTTTATTCATCCAAGGAATCTTCTCTTCCCCATGTGATCATTGAGAGGGAACATCAAGGTACTTTCAAGTACCTCCATCACATGTCCTTCTTCCACCTCACTTACACCTCATCACATCCTTGGCCACTTCACCTTCCACATGTCAAGATGTGAGAGCTTATGAGTCCTCAACTCACCATAGCCCTTCATCTTAGCCATGGTGTCTCAATATTGACCATTGAATTCTCTAGAGAATTCAATAACCTCTATAAATACCCCTTCTTTTCTCTCATTTAGGGACCTTATGCATTTAATACCAAACTCTTGCCATTTTTGTCATTTGAACCATACTTAGCCAACTTGCATATTTTCCCTTCATCATAGCACTTGAATCCACCATTATCATACTTTCAAGTTCATCCTGCATCTTCATCTCATTTTCCATCCAAGGAGCATACACAACATCAAAGATCCAAGGGCCAACCAAGGAACAACTTGATAAGGTATAATCGTTACATTCCATCTTCTTTGTTCAAGTTCAACGTTTTGCCCAATCTTGAGGTGTTAGGTGTTCTTCATTTTTTCTTGCATTCTTGTTGTTGCTACATGTTTAGAAACAATGATTTTTTACCTGGTCACATTTTTGGCATGCTTGGTGGGACCCACAAATGGGTCTCTTGCTCTCAGGTTTTTTGTTGTTTACTGTTTGCAGGTTCATGTTGTAGAGAGGCGGACCTGCCCTTGCAGAGGGGAGGACCTACCCACCAAGGGGTGGACTTTCCCTTATTGAGGCAGACCTACCCTTCACAGAAACCAGAAACAACAGGTTTTCCAATTTTCAACATAGGGGAAAACCTGCCCTTGCCAAGGGGCGGACTTGCCCAAACAGAGGGGCGGACCTGCCCAAAACAATATTTTCCAGAAGGTAAAAACTACATTTTAAGCATCTTTTTCTTCTATTTTGAGTATTTCTAATCCCCTAATGTGGGCTATTTGTGTCTATGCAAGGATTTGATTAGCATTTGGTGGAAAATGAAAAACAAATTTCTAACAAATTTCTTGTAGGGCCATCCTTTTTTAAAGCATTTATCAAGTGCTTGTTATCATTTTTCATTAGTTTAGGCACATAACTTAACTAGGAGGGGTAAAATTTACTTTGTGTGTCATGTTTGTGGTAGGCTATTGACGTATCCAATCCCCTTGCACCATTTGGTGGTCTTGGGTGATGAGAAATCATAGTCTACCAAATCCTTTAAGTCACCCATTTTTGGTTTTTCTTAGGGGACCTGCTTGAAGATTTCATCACCCCAAGGGACGATCCCAACCACGCGTACCGGCAGGGTATACAAAGGGGGGAGGCCAAATTTGTACCCCAATATAACCACATCCTTATTGGTGAAGCGTCAGGATGACGTGAAGAGTGGGTCTGAGCCTTTAGTATTTCACTAAGGTTCCCAACTCATACTTGTGATGGGCTGGTGTTCATGGTTTGGGCCCCACATACTGAGTGTATATCGAGGACTCCCTAGCCACCATGTTTATCCTACATAGAATACTTTGTTGGCCAAACCCATTCTACTAATCTTAGGATCATGTTGTTTGAATTTTTTTCTTTGTGCAAAACCAGTGATTTTCTGTATAGTCAAGTCATCCTTATCCTCTAAGTGTTGTTTGTTGTGTTTTGAGTTCTTTTCCATAGTCATTTTTACAAAAATCAAGTTCAGATTTGTGTAGAGGGGTGGAATTTCCCTACTAGGGGTGAACCTACCCTTTGTCTTAGCCCTTTTTCAACCTATTTTTGTCAGATTTTCTCAACTTTTTGTCAAACAAGTGTACCTGCCCTAGTAGGGGCATACTTGCCCTTGTAGGGGTGGACCTACCCTTGGATAGGTGTACCTATCCCTTGAATAGTCAGTTTTATCATCTGTTTCATCATTCTGAGCACCTGTTTCATCATTTTGATCACTCATTTCCCCGTTATGAACATTCATACATTTGTTCCGAGAATCCATTCCCTATTATGAACATTCATCTCCTCGATTTGAGCATCCATTTCCTCGTTTCATGCGTCCGTTTACCCATTCTAAACAACTATTTTTTTCCCATTTTTCATTGAATAGGTGGACCTACCCTTGGATGGGAAGACCTACCCTTGGATAGGGGGACCTACCCTTTTTAGTTGGGCAGAGCTGCCCTTGGATGGGCGGACCTGCCCTTGAATAGGCATACTTGCCCCAAATAGTTGTTTTTGCCTATTTTTCACTGAATAGGCAGACCCGCCCTTAGATAGGAAGACCTAACCTTGCCAAGGGGCAGACCTGCCGACAGAGGGGTAGATCTTCCCACCAAGGGGTGAACCTTCCCAAAATAGAGGGGTAAACCCGCCCAAAAACAACATTTTTCACCCTTTATTTAGTCGTTTTGAGCACCCATTTGCCTGTCATCAACACTTTTTCGTAATTCATCGTTTCATCAAAAAAACCATATAGGTGTTTCTTAGAACATCATTAGAGTCCATATCTATCATCAAATAATCAATCCCAGTCATCTAGACTTCATTTTGAGGGTTTTGATTTTTATGTTGAAACTTCGAGAGGCCATAACTTTTGACTCAGGTGTCCGAATGGGCTAAAATTTTATAGGTGGTTACATTATGAGGTGGCATGTGAATTTCTAATAGAATTTATGTTGGTTGGACCCCATTTTGATGCATTTTTGAGGCTCCAAACTTTCATCTTGACCCTCAAAATCACAATTTAGTGTTTGTTTTCAGTTTTCGAAAAATCATTTTCGTTAATAACTCAGAATGCATGTCTCAAATTTGGGATGTTAGTTGGAAATTCATCCTATCTTAGTTTTGAGTATTTTTTGGGAAAAAATTGGACTCTCAAAGGTATGTCTGTGAAGTTTCCTAAAATGGCAAAATTTGATAATTTTTGAAAATTGCCAAATCTGGAAAAATCTGATTGTCAGTACCTTACATCCTTTAAACCCTTGAACTTGGTGTAGAATAAATCCCATCAAATCTTATGATAATCCTAATCTGAGCTTCAATCCATTCCTAATCTGAGCTTTAATCTACTCCCAATCTGAGCTTTAACCAAAATACTAATCTACACTTGCCCTACCTTGGGAAAACCTGCCCCTCAAACAACTGATTTCACCCTTTGTTCGATCATTTTGGGCACCCTTCTTCGCATATCAAGCATTATTTACCTCATTATGAGTATCCTTTCATCCATTCCAAGAGTAGGTCTCCCAATTCGAGCATTCACCCATCCATTCTGATCAATTGTTTACTCATTTCAAGCTTTCATTCATCCATCCCAAACATTCATTCTCCTCATTTTGAACTCTTGTTCACCCTTTTCAATCATTTGTTTACTCATTCCTTGTAAAAATTCATCCATTTCGGACATCCTTCTATCATTTCAGACTCTCGTTCAACTGTTCTGAATAATCATTTCCTTTTTCTGACCAATCATTCATCTATTTTGAACCTCCTTCTCTCGTTTCGAGTAATCATTCATCTATTGTGAGAAGTTGTTTACTTGTTTTGAGTAATCATTCATCTCTCTCGATCATCCGTTTAATCATTTTGAGTAATATTTCATCTATTCTGACCCTCCTCTCATTCCAAGCAGTTGTTCATCCATTTCTATCATCCATTTCCCCAATTAGATCATCATTTTCCCCATTCAAATCCCCTGAACTTTGTTTCAGGTTATTATCCAAATTGACCTAGGTGTCTGAATTGATCATCATCCTCAACATCTTAGGATTATCATTTTTCTTGAGTTAATCATCATCGTTAGCCCAATCAATCCACTTTCAATCTCAAAGTGAATTTGGTGCCACAATTATCTATTTATCCTTTAATCTGATCAATCAATATCCTAAGTCACCTAGGTAATCTCTGAATGGGGTTTTCCAATCCCTTTCATCTTCCTATCTGATCCATTATTCAATCTTATCAATCATCGATCAATGTTATCCAATCTAATCTAATTGCATCCTTATCCAATCACCTTCGACCCAATTAATCTACTTCCATCTCGAAGCAGATCCGGTGTTAAGATCATCCTTTGGTAATCAAATCCGATCATAAGAATCAATCCTAATATGAGCTTTAATCCAATCTCGCTTTGAGCTTGACCTAAATCTTGATTTGATCTTTAGTCCATTTCCATCCAAAATATTTGACCCATTCTATTTATCCTTTCATCATCATGAATCCTTATCCTCCATCAATAGTAGTCAAGGGAAACCCTAATTACGTCGATGACAATAACAAAAGTCTTGTTGATCAAGAATAATATGATATAGATCCCCTTGACGCTATCATTGCTAGTAAGCTTTCTCCACCCACTTTCCAAAATCCAATCATCCCTTCAAGCAATCCCATTATGCCTTCATCCATTCCTAATCACGCTCCTTATGCTACCTTTGACAAGGGATATCCAGTACCTTCCCCATCCGTATATTTGTCATATCCTTCATCTACATCATCCTCTTATCCTAATCTACCATTCCAGTATCCCTATCAAAATCCCCCATCCATGTCCCCTTATCATAATCCTCCTTACCAGTCTGCTCATCCTAATCCAACATCCACATCTACTTATCCTAATATGTCATCCACGTCTCCCTATCTCAATCTGCCATCTCTATCTTCCCATCCTAATCCACCATACCAATATCCTTACTATAATCCTAATTCATCATTCCAATATCCCTACCTTAACCATCCATCCAATCCTAGTCCTCCATCTACTCCCAGTCCTACATCCAATCCCATTCCCCAATCTAATCCCAATCCTCCCCCAATCCCTAATCCTTCATCCACTTCTACTTCGTCATCTAAACCTAGAATATGCAAGTTTGTCACTCCAGAAGTTCTCCAAGGACTTATGACAAAGAAAACATCCCCAACTCCACCACTTGAAAGCGTGGAACCATGCCATCCCAATCCATCATCCATGGTCATTAATGATGAGACCCCTCTCTAGCCCATGACTATCATTGATGCTACCACCCCTAGCACCACTTAAACCATCAAAACCACCACATCCTTTTAATCCACTAAGCCTCCATCTCCTACTTTGAGATTTGATGAGCCCATCAAAGATAACCAAGTCCAATCCACTCCTCTTACACCTAGATCCTCCCAATCCATTGCAGATCCAAAAAACCAATCCACTCCTTCCACCCCTGGTATCACCAAAATCCATTCCCATGAACTTCATGAATCCCCCATCCTTCCATCTCCCCCACTTGCAGAGTCCCTCCAAGACTCCATCATCATGCCACCCACACAAAATGGAACATGCCAAGAGCTCGATCCAAAGCATACCAACATATCCCCTTCTCCACATCAAGATCCTGTAGTCCCATCTAGTCCATCTCAAGATCATAATCCCCCATCCATTCCATACCATGATCCCATTGACATTCAAGATTCCACCGCTCCATCTCATGAGCCCTTATCACCCGCTACCACAATTCCAGATCCTATCATGTCACCTAATCCCTCTCTTGATCCCTTACTACTACCTTGTCCTGATCAAGATGCTGATATCCCATCATCTCCATCTCATGATCCTCCATTGTCGCCTAAACCTACTATCCCCTCACCACTTGTATATCCCCTTGGTACTCTCACATTCTTCCATGGTGGTCTCCTTGCAGAAGAAAAAAAAAGTGTATATGCCACCCATCATCCCCCACCTAATAATGGACTCACATCATTCTTCCATAATAACAGAAATCCTATCATGGATTGAATGCTCAAGAACATGAACTATCAAGGAAAAGGTTTAGGCCTTCATGAGCAAGGTATTTTAGAGCCCATCTAGGTCAAAGAACAAATCTGTATGCAAGTTCTTGGACATATTTCTCAAGACTCACAATGTAAAGATGTTGGTACGACCTCTAGATGTTCTTAACGAGCCTCTTCCAAAATAAATATAGGCTCTTCCCATCGTTCTGCCAAATCATTCATTTCCATCCACCCTCCTCCATCATATCACCTCAAAACAACCGTCCATATTCCCCCTTCATCCGCTTTATCCATTTTGGGTCCTTACATCCCTCCATCCACCATCTCCCATCCTCCATCTACTTTGTCCATGTTTCCTCCATGTCCTACATCTATTTTGGGCCCTTATATCCCAAAATCATCTCCTCCATCTTGTCCTATTCATCCTTTTATCCATCCATCACCTATCCATATCACCCATCATCAACATCCCACTCTCATGTCCCCTAATCGGGATCAACAAAGGCACATACCTACACTTCTTCCATCTACACATAATCCTCATAATCCTACCTCCATCGGTCCACATCATCCATCTCCTCGCACCCATCCCTTTGCTATCAAAAGCACTTTGGATGCTAAAGAAAAAATGCATAAATCCAAACATCCACATGAATCAAAAGCTCCTCATGTCCCCTCTAAAAGGCATGCTGATGAAAATAAAAATCAAATCCAAAATCCAAATCAAACCCATAGGCCACAAAGGCCCATCAAAGCAAAGATCAAAACCATGTGGATCCTAAAGAAAAAAGATGCAATATCTTCAACTAAAAAATCTATAGCAACATCCAAAGTTCCTAATCCAAAAGCTAATCATACACCCCCTTCATCGTCTAAATCTATTTTGGGTCCTTATGTCTCAAAATTCACTATCCAATCTCCTCCATTATGCCCACATTCTCCATCCATTAACCCTCCTATCCTTTCACATACACAACCGCATGTGCCAATGTTGGTCCTGAACACATCTCACCATCATACATCCACCCCATCATTCCATACATACCCTTTCCATCATCCCATCCATTATCCTGCATATCTACCCTGTTGAATCCCTCTAATTCATCCTCTTGCATAATCCATTTATTCTACTAAGGTTTTACCAACATCCAACAATCACTTCACACATGGGCTCTTAATACCTAGTATGGAACTTGATGCTTCATTGCCTATCTTCTAAATCCCCTCATCCACACCCCTATCCTTATCCATCTCCATTCACATGCTATCCCCAAAAAATAAAAAAAATCCAAAAAAGTCAAATAAATAAATAAATAAATAAATAATAAAAATGTCAAAAAATTAGAAAAATAAAGAGTAAAGAGAAATAATTCATCCAATGGTGAAAACTTCGAAAACAAGTGCCTTGGATAAGTACCATGATGAAAACCTGGCAAACAGGCATCATGTGTAAATCCCCCATCCATCTTACTTCTGTACTTGGGGGAAACTTCATCCCCTTCATCCATCATTTGCATCCCCTTCACCCCTCTCTTGCATCTAACATATCTTCCATATCCCACCTGTCATATCCCATTTAACACAATCCTTTCATTCTCCTTGTGATCTTGATCTAGATAGGGGAAAACATATAAACGTGCTTTAGACACCTCTTGGCATACATTCCCCCCATCCATACACTATCCTAATCCTTATCTGCATCCTCTACCTTCTTTATCGACCCATCATGCTACCATTGGTCTCCCTTCCTTATCCCAACATCCCACATTCATCCATCAAACTCCCTCAGTCTTCCACCCTATCCTCCTCTAGTTATCTCCTTTATCTTCCCATCCACTCATCTTGCATCCCTCCTGCTACATGACACACAACATATTTAGAGTGGGGCACTTATCTCCCTTTGTGACATAGTCCTTGGAGACATCATTCATTCGAACAATCCTTTCCATCTCACCCTCCTCATCTTCCTATCCATCATAGCATCCCTTTTCTTCTATCCATCTAGTAACCTTTTCCTCATCCAACTCCTTATCCCTCTATCCAATCCATCCAAACAATCCCTCTCATATCCCCATGATTATCTCTTTGTCCATTCATCCCTATCCTCATCCCATCGCTATCACTTCTGCTTCTTTTGCATATCTTTTTAATCTCCTATCCTTTCTCATCATTCATCTCTCCATCATATCATCCCCCCAATTCATTTTGATGATTTGGATAACTATCCTATCCCTAAGATTTTTGTGATCACTATCATCCAATCCAATCCACTAGGTCTATCCTATCTCATCATATTGGTCCCATCATTTTCAACTCATCATCCTTTATCCATCATTTTTCTTTGGCCTTTTGTCAAACTACGTTGCCCCTATGCTTTCACATAGGAAAGGTTGATCATTTGATTCGCCCCCAAGGCTTTTGTCCATCCTATCTTGGTCATCCATCGTGATCTTCATTATCCTCTTTCAACCTTTATCCATGGTCAATCGCTCACTTTTTATCAAACTACAGGGGCTTTTCACTTTCATGTAGGCAATGCTAATCTTTGATTGACCCCCGAGCCCCTAGGTCTTTAAGGTGTCTCAATCTCCTATCTTGTCTCTCTCGTGTCATGTCATCGAGCTATGCCCTTATCTAGATAGTTCTTAAAAAATGAGATCCACTTGTATCATGAGACCCAATCAGTTTTGAATATCCTGCATCATATCGATCTTTTAGTTAGTATCCATCATCAGTCTCAATAGGATGAATCCTTCCTAATAGACCTCATCAATCCCATCCATCCCCTTCATCCTATGGCAAGGGACTTTTGAAATTGATTGTGATATTTTGATGATTTTGGCTTTTGTTTATCATTTGAGCTCCCTATCATCACTTGTCATGGTCACCTTGATCCATGATATCATGGTGTGCTTTGACTAGTAAAGATAGGGGAATATCTTGATCTTTTCTTTGTTGTTGTCTTCTCAGTTGTCCCACATTGTACATGTAACCTAGAATTGCACCCTGCGCAAAGTTTACAAGAAACTGATCATTCTAGAGCAACACGGGATCATTTCAAGGTTGTGGGTCACCTATGGCTGAAATGAACCTCCAGAGAAGGCCGGCTTCCTTTGGGTATCACCTAAACTATTGCTTCTTTGAGAGGAAAGAGGGAAGAGATGCATAAATTAAAAGACTACACTAGGGTGATACACCGAACTAATAAGAAATCATGAAATGAACACAGGAAGAACATACACTTGAAAGCCTAATTTCTATTCTCAGAGCAACTTCTTTCAGACTTAATGCTCTAGTCCTAACAGGTTTGGCCCACATACACATCTCAGGAAGGAAAAATTAATTTCACAGCTCTAAGATATGAACACAGAATTATAAAACACAGTTAAAGACCTGCATTGTTCAAAAGAAAGATACAGAAATGAGAATCAATACAAACATGAACAAAAAATTCCAAGGTAAACTTTGTGTTGTATTCAGGATTCCAGATGAGTTACAGAAAAACATACATTGATTGAGAAAGGATTGATTAAAAATCACTAACTCTTCAGAGTGTGTAATCAGAACTATTTACAAAAAAGGAAAAAAATGGCTTATATACAAACTAATATCGGCCCATTAGGGCTTACAAAAATATCGGAGCTCAGAAAGATCTACCCTCAGATCTTTTGGATGAAATTAATGCTGAAGCTTGCATGTCCCTGTTGTGTGTGTCGGTGAAGAGTTACCCTCGTAGAAGCCTTCTGATATTTTGCAGCTACCGCATTCATTTGACCCATCGTGTCTGGTTGAACTACTTCAGCTGCACCTTGAATGCTCTGAGCCTGCAACAGATACACATCACCCTTCATCCTATTAATGTTCTTTAGACTATCATGATTTACCTTCAGATCTTTCTAATTGGCTGAGTGAAATCCACGCAGCTTCTTCGGGTGGTCAAAACTTCCTCAGTTGAACCGCATATCGGTGAGACACTAATCGTGTCTCCCCGATGAGATTAAATCTTCTCGCAAGTATCAACATAGCATGGAGCCATCGCTGAGAGCTCCTAGCGAGCCCAAAAGATCATACCGATATCACCTCTATGGTCGCCAAGACAACCGATTGTCGGTGAGATGATTTACCGAAGGCAACACGTTACCCCGAGAACAACCTCATTGCTTCGGGAAGAGCTTATTGATATCACCCTGAATGCATTTCACTCCATCGGGCTCCAGATTTCCTTCGGTGAGACATTGGTGTGTCGTGAGATCCCCCACTGAGCTTCATTTCATTTTGGCGAGACCCCTCGGCGTCGGCGTGACCTCCTGTAGAAACCAAAATACTTTGGTGAGCTCCCTCCTGTCAGGAAGACATCTTGCCGACCTATTTTTTCCTCCTCGGGCTCGTTCTGCATTAGCAAGACCTTTTGTGTCACTGAGACCTCACGGCGATCCCACCATTCTGCCTGAGCTCCCTTTTGTTTCACTGAGACTTTGGCCTGTCGGCCAGACTTCATACCAAGCGTCTTCTATCATATCGGCATCTGCTTTTGTCACCGAGACATACTCCATTCGCTGAGACTCTATATCGAAGTCTCCCTACTTTGCCGAAAGTTCACTTTGAGTTCGAAGAGAGCTTGCTTGGTCGGCAAGACATCCTGTCGACCCCACCCTCATTCTGTTTGAGCCCTTCTTTTCCTTCGTTGAGACTCCCGCCGGTTGAGAAGAGCTCATGGCGACTTCATATGTTATGCCGAAGGCCCTTCGTTCTGGGGAGACCTGTTATAGTCACCGAGACAAGGCAATTGTTACGCTGACAAGGATCCTTCATTATTTTCCATCGGCGAGACTGAAGGTCACTCGCTGAGACCTTACGGCTATCATCCCAACCTACACCAATGAGCACATCTTTCTGCCACCGATCGATGAGACAAAAGTGAACTCATGCCGAAAGAAAACCATTTTGCACATTGTCGGTAAGACCAAGAGAACTCGCTATGACCATATACCAATGCTGCAACTCATGCCGAAGGGAACCTGTGTGAAGTCGGTAAGACATATGGAGATCGCCATGACATCCCCACGAAAACATTAACTCATGCCGATACGATGCACTCTGTTTCTCCAGTCGGCGAGACAAGAAAACCTCACTAAGACATAATGCCGATATCACCTAGCTCTGCCAATGAACCACCATATACATAGTCGGGGAGACATGTTGAGATCGGTAAGATGCAACCCCAACAACTAAGACATATGCCGATAGAAGCCTCCACAGTCGCCAAAACAATAGAAACATCCTGCTGAAAGCTGCCTATATGTAAAAACAAATCATTATGATAGCAGAAATGTCTTGCCGATAGGAAACACAGACATTTCATAAATGGATCGAGAGGACCCTGTCATTCTCACACTGATATGTTCCCTGGTTTGAAGCATTTAGACCTAATGGAACCCCTGTCACATGATATTCTGCCTAATTGAGCCTGAAGGTGAAAATTAGGTAACATTTCTGGCGACCTTTGCTAGATGTTTGCCTACTAAACATGAAGACCAGTAGCCTAGGCCTATACATTGGGCATGGAGTCATTGGGGAAATTCTGGAACAGACTTGGAAACTTATTGAAAGTAGGGAAAAACTAAAATGAAACTATTTACATGTGTTGGAACAACACTTAGGGAAAGTAAACTGCATCTAAACCTACCCTATACTAACCAGTGAGAAACTGATCAAACAAAACCATTCATAGGTTGGGTAAAATAACTGCCCTTTCTTAAAAATTTACGATGTTTTCCATGCTGGAGAACAACTAAAGAGAAATGAAGTATGCATGACACTTCAACGGATGGTTGCACAATCTCTTGCAGAACATATTCAAGCTTACTAACCTTTTCATATAGAATGTAAACATTCTCGTTCTGAGGTGGAAAGGCAACTTGAGTGCGCTCCTCCTGAGTAGTACCCTCATGCTTGGGTGTATGATTCATTCTTGGTGTAGTATTGGACTCCATCTGAGCTAGGTACCGGATTGGATGACCCCTGGTAAAGGCAAAGCTTGCACTTTCCTTGCTGATCTTTTGTTGATCTCTAAAGACCTCATCTTTTCCTTGGAAAGATGCTGATTGGCGGAAACATGCAGGTTGTTCATTGGCTGCTACACTTTGATCTTCTTTGCTCTTCCTTTCAGCTCTGCAATGAGAAAGGAGTCCTGATTCTTTGCATCATATAACAGTCTTTGAAAAGAAACCATTAGCATTTTTGATGGTTGGATCTTCCTGACTAAGGATCCAATATCCCTGTTGGATAATTGAAAACAAATCTTCAAACTGTGGCTCCTTATGCTCTTTGTTCATGGAAGAATACACCTCCTCCTCAATAAAGTGGGGGAGCTCATCTAATAAGTTCACAGGCTGCAAGGCATTATCTTCAACAACCTCCTCAATAGTCTCACCAACTTGAATGGGCTGATCACATGCTTTCCTTTCATATGGTACTAGTTCATCATCTATGTTGGAACAAAAAGCTTCTATGATATCATCTAACTCATCATTTTGCATTAAATCTAGATGAATTTTATCATTTAGTTGCTCCATACCAGGCATAGATGCTATCATGCATGTGAGATCTTGATCTTCATCGACAAATTGAGGAAGCTCATTGAGAAAGTCAGCAATATTCTATGGCCATTCCAAATCAACTGATAAATCAGGAACCTGCATGCTCTCTTCAGCTTGCTCAACATAACCAGGCAGTTGATCAAATAAAGAAGTGAATTGCTCCTCTTCATGCGGCTCCTTTTGCAGTGAAACTTGGGTATCCTCTGCCTGCAAGTGGTCTTCAATTGTCAGCTATCCTACTTCTTGTCTCTCCTCCTGTTTGAGCTTTTCTTGCTGTAGTTGGTAACATGCTACAACTAAATGCATTGGATTTACTTTGCTAATTCTCTCCTTGAGGAGTAAGTCATCTAGATTTATGGGCTGCTCTTGAGGGATGATGGACTGATCTTGTTCAGGTACTACATTCTCTTCCATCGAATTGAACCCCTTAAAGCTTGGAATTTCAAACTAAGAAGACTTACTAGGGGAGTCAAGAGGCTGAATTTGCCTAAAGTTGGCAAACTTGTACTTGGGAACCTCCTGTTCAGAAAATTTTAGCCTCCTTTCAGCCTCTTTTGCAGCCAGCTGCTAGGAAAGATTCTCTTCCAATTGCCTCTTTTGCAACTCCTCCATTAGTTGGCATTGATTATTTGAATAAGCTTGAGTGTTCTGCACCTTAGCAGAGAGTAGCTTCATTTGTTCTTCCTTAGCAGCTATTTCCTTTTCAAGACCTTCCTCGAATCAGATTCTTTTTGCCACTCTTTCTTCATCATAAAAGTTGACTTGCTCAACCACTTCTTGTTGTCACACAATGGTACCCTGCTGCATCCTGATATCAACCAATATCCTAGATAGGCAAGCAAGCACCTTACTAATATCATTAATCTTCATATTGTGAAGACCTTGATTCAAATCCCACAAGATATGGTCAATCTGTTGGAGCAGGTCCAAAATGTTCTGATATGGATGTACAGGAGCAACATACTCATGATATGGAGGGTAATAGTAAGCATCTTTGTACTTATTTGACATCTTTTCAGTCAGAGAGTTGGGAATTCAGATTTAACAAATTATTTTGAGACATACCAAAACCTGTGTTTGTGAAACTAGGAGATTTGAGCTTAGAGTCACCATGATATGCTGATGTTAACCTCAAAAGGCCTGAATCTTACTGGTTGCATATCAAAAACCAATAATAGATATGGAAATTTTTAAACTGTCTGCTCGACAGTCCCACTGGGCATGCCAGAAACTGTTGTCACCTAGAATTGCACCCTGCGCAAAGTTTGCAAGAAATTGATCATTCTAGAGCAACATGGGATTATTTCAAGGCTATGGGTCACCTATGGCTGAAATGAACCTCTAGAGAAGGCTGGCTTCCTTTGGGTATCACCTAAACTATTACTTATTTGAGAGGAAAGAGGGAAGAGAAGCATAAATTAAAAGACTACACTAGGGTGATACATCGAACTAATAAGAAATCATGAAATGAACACAAGAAGAACATACACTTGAAAGCCTAATTTCTATTCTCAGAGCAACTTCTTTCAGACTTAATGCTTCAGTCCTAACAGGTTTGGCCCACATACACATCTCAAGAAGGAAAGATTAATTTCACAACTCTAAGATATGAACATAGAATTATAAAACACAGTTAAAGACTTGCATTGTTCAAAAGAAAGATACAGAAATGAGAATCAATACAAACATGAACACAAACTTCCAAGGTAAACTCTATGTTGTATTTAGGATTCCAGTTGAGTTATAGAAAAACATACATTGATTGAGAAAGGATTGATTAAAAATCACTAACTCTTCAAAGTGTGTAATCAGAACTATTTACAAAAAAGGCAAAAAATGCCTTATATACAAACTGATATCGGCCCATTAGGGCTTACAAAAATATCAGAGCTCAAAAAGATCTACCCTTAGATCTTTTGGATGAAATTAAAGCTGAAGCCTATGTGTCCCTGCTATGTGTGTCGGTGAAGAGTTACCCTCGTAGGAGCCTTTTGATATTTTGCAGCTACCGCATTTATTTGACCCATCATGTCCAGTTGAACTACTTCGGCTGCACCTTGAATGCTCTAAGCCTGCAACAGATACACGTCACCCTTCATCCTATTGATGTTCTTTAGACTACCATGGTTTACCTTTAGATATTTTTGATTGGCTGAGTGAAATCCACGCAGCTTCTTCGGGTGGTCAAAACTTCCTCAGTTGAACTGCATATCAGTGAGACACTAATCGTGTCTCCCTGATGTAGTTAAATCTTCTCGCAAGTATCAGAATAGCATGGAGCCATTGCTGAGAGCTCCTAGCGAGCCCAAAAGATCATACCAATATCGCCTCTGTGATCGCCAAGACAACCAATTATCGGTGAGACAATTTACCGAAGGAAAAATGTTACCCCGAGAACACCCTCATTGCTTCAGCAAGAGCTTATTGATATCACCCCAAATGCATTTCACTCCACCAGGCTCCATATTTCCTTCAGTGAGACATTGGTGTGTTGGTGAGATACCCCACTGAGCTTCATTTCATTTTGGTGAGACCTCTCAATGTCAGCGTGACCTCCTGTCGAAACCAAAATACTTCGGTGAGCTCCCTCCTGTCGAGAAGACATCTTGCCGACCTCTTTTTTCCTCCTTGGGCTCATTTTGCATTGACAAGACCTTTTGTGTCATTGGGACCTCATGGCGATCCCACCATTCCACCTGAGCTCCCTTTTGTTTCACTGAGACTTTAGCATATTGGCCAAACTTCATACCGAGCGTCTTCTATCATATTGGCATCTGCTTTTTTCGCTGAGACATACTCCATTCGCCGAGACTCTATATCGAAGTCTCCCTGCTTTTCCGAAAGTTCACTTTGAGTTCAAAGAGAGCTTGCTTGGTCAGCAAGACATCCTACCGACCCCACCCTTATTCTGTCTGAGCTCTTCTTTTCCTTCACTGAGACTCCCGCCGGTTGAGAAGAGCTCATGGCAACTTCATATGTTATGCCGAAGGCCCCTCATTCCAGGGAGACCTCTTATAGTCACTGAGACAAGGAAATTGTTATGCCGACAAGGATCCTTCATTATTTTCCATCGGCGAGACCGAAGGTTACTCGCTGAGACCTTACAGTGATCGCCCCAACCTACACCGATGAGCACATTTTTCCACCACTGATCGATGAGACAAAAGTGAACTCATGCTGAAAGAAAACCATTTTGCACATTGTTGGTAAGACCAAGAGAACTCGCTATGACCATATACCGATGCCGCAACTCATGCCGAAGGGAACCTATGTGAAGTCGGTAAGACATATGGAGATCAGCATGACATCCCCATGAAAACATTAACTCATGTCGATACGATGCACTCTATTTCTCCAGTCGGCAAGACAAGAAAACCTCACTGAGACATAATGTCGATATCGCCTAGCTCTGCTGATGAACCACCATATACATAGTCGGGGAGACATGTTGAGATCGGTAAGATGCAACCCCGATAACTAAGACATATGTCAATAGAAGCCTCCACAGTCACCAAAACAATAGAAACATCTTGTCGAAAGCTGCCTGTATGTAAAAACAAATCGTTATGACAGCAGAAATGTCTTGCAAATAGGCAACATAGACATTTCATAAATGGATCGGGGGGACCCTTCCATTCTCATGTGGATATGTTCCCTGGTTTGAAGCATTCAGACCTAATGGAACCCCTATCACATGATATTCTTCCTGATTGAGCCTGAGGGTGAAAATTAGATAACAGTACCCACCAAGACTCCTATGGTCTTGTGTTACATTGGGGCATCCTTTTGTGCTTGTGGTCATTCCAATGCCTAGTCCGACCAAGGTCTTCATGACTTTGGGGTGTTGGAATAGCCTTCTTGTCTGTTGTGTTTGTTTTATGCATTAGACATGAATAGACCTTGGTTCTTCATACTCTGACATCTTGTGTCTTATGCTATAGCAGAAATTAGTGCTTCAAAGATGGAAAATTTGAATTAGGATTGAATTTCATCTCCCATTCCATCCTCTCAGCTATCAAAAATCCCCTCCCATCCATTCCTCCTTCATCAATCTCCCTCCCCTATCCATCTAATCTCTTATCATCATTTCTTCAATCTTCTTAGAATAATATATATTGGTTATTCTAAGCATCTTGTCCCCCATCATTTTTATTCCTTTCATCCATCTCACATCCCAATCCAATCCTCATCAATTCAATCTAGCACAAATCATCTCATCACATCCTTGGTCTTGTCCCCAGCTTTGTTACAAGCCTTGATCCAATCATCATCATTGCCATCATCATCGGGATGTATCCTTCCCTATCCTTTTGTGTTGTATTGGGATATATCATCCCCTCAATGACAACACTCCATCCATCATCAAGCCACTTTGGCTTGTAGCTTGAATGGGGAAACATCACTTTCATCCTTGCATCCATTTATGCTTCCCCATCTCTCGCTGCCTTTTCATCCTCTCTTACCCATCACTTTGCATCATCTTCCTCATCTCCATTCTCATCATCTCATCCATTTCAAGAGCACACCCATGTTCTCTTGAACCCACATGTCCTCTCGAGGGGGCATCCTTCATCCATAATCTTCATCTTCACCCCCATCATTCCTTCCTAGTCACTCCTTTGAATGACTGGGGCATCTTTCCCAATCTGACCATATTCTTCTGGGTTCTATATTTTAATATTCTTTGAAATGATGCTACTTCGTAACACCATCTCAAAGAGGGGAAAAATGTAGACATCCAAATTTGGACACTTTCATTTTTCTAAATTTGTCCCTTTTCGTCTAAACATCCTCTTATTTGCATTAATTAAGTAATATCGCTATTATTTAATTAATACCTTCTAAAGTTCTTCTAATCCCTAAGGTATCTAGTTAAATAATTAAATACCTTACTCTTTAATCCCCCTTTTCATCAAATGAATTAAATAAATATGACATTTATTTAATTCCTCACATGTCACATCCTTTTCTTAATCTCAATCAATCTCCTAATCTCTTCATTAGGGATGTGCACATGCTTAATCCTTCATTAGGATGTGTCACATCCTCCAACTTTTGCAAGTTAGCTTCTAATCCTCATTAACCTCTAATTATCCTCTAATTATTGATCAATTAAGCCTAATCAGTACCTTGGTCAACTCTCCCCATCCCCCAAGGAATTTTTAATTCCTTTTTATTCATCCAAGGCTCCTCTCTTCCCCATGTGAATTTTTAATTCACTTTTATTCCTCCAAGGAATCTTCTCTTCCCCATGCAAGTTCTAGCCTTTGACTTGTCACATCACATGTCCCAAAGTCTTCTAGAATCTTTGACTTGTCACATCAAGTCACATGTGGGTAAGTACTTACCTTTTTAAGCACCTTGTTTTATCCAAGGTACTTCTCACCTCTCTTTTTGGGAACCTTGTTTTGACCACAAGATCTCCCAATCATTGTGAATTTACAATTCACTTTTATTCGTCCAAGGAATCTTCTCTTCCCCATGTGATCATTGAGAGGGCACATCAAGGTACTTGCAAGTACCTCCATCACATGTCCTTCTTCCACCTCGCTTACATCTCATCACATCCTTGGCCACTTCACCTTCCACATGTCAAGATTTGAGGGCTTGTGAGGCCTCAACTCACCATAGCCCTTCATCTTGGCCATGGTGGCTCAATATTGACCATTGAATTCTCTAGAGAATTCAATAACCTCTATAAATACCACCTCTTTTCTCTCATTTAGGGACCTTATGCATTTGATACCAAACTCTTGCCATTTTGTCATTTGAACCATACTAAGACAACTTGCATATTTTTCCTTCATCATAGCACTTGAATCCACCATTATCATACTTTCAAGTTCATCTTCCATCTTCATCTCATTTTCCATCCAAGGAGCATACACAACATCAAATATTGAAGGGCCAACCAAGGAACAACTTGACAAAGTATAATCATTTTATTCCATCTTCTTTGTTCAAGTTCAACGTTTTTCCCAATCTTGAGGTGTTAGGTATTCTTCGTTGTTTCTTGCATTCTTGTTGTTGCTGCATGTTTAGGAACAAGGATTTTCACTAGTCACATTAGGTATCCAAAGTGATAAGGAGGTGCAATAGTAGGAAGATCTTGTGACTTCATGGATGGTTAAAATGTTGCATTGGCTTCGAGGTTATCAAGACATTCATTTAAGAAATTTTTCATGCTATCATCATCTTCTCCAATGATTTATACATCATGATGAGGACAATCATGAGGAGTTGAAGGAGCATGAGGAAGCTCAAGGTCATTAGGATCACAACCAAAGGCACAATTGGACATGTCTACTAGGGATTTCAATGAATTCCAAAACATATTAAAGCAGAAAGCCATGATGAGAATGAATAGAAGTAAACTAATATGAAAGAAATAGAAAAACAAATTTTTTGGAAAGTATAACAGAAAGTAACTACAAAAAATTGTAATGCACAAAATACCCAGAAATGCTAGAAAATGTTGTTTAGAATGTGCAGGTAGACTGATTCACCTAGGTTGGCGAATGAGTCCAAGTAAGAGATTTTTTTTTGTTTTTCAGAAAATTTAAAATGATTTCAATGCTTTTCATATGTAGAATGAGGATGCACATGAAAATTTTCAATTTTTGAATGATATGATATGCAAAAATGAAGTCTATATGAATCTTCCACTAATGCAATTTGAGAAATGCTAGGATGCAAAAATAAAACAAAACATAATTGAATGTTGATGCAAAGGACACCTAGGATGAAAGATGCAATTGAAATTTGAAAGATAAAGTGTTCAATATGTGGGTTCACCAAAATGAACCAACAATTTTAGGGTTGTTGTATAGACTTCTCTTGCACTCTTAGGATCTTTCACCTAAAAGGAGAGAGATAGAACCCCAAAACTGAAGTGGTTCACTCAAATAAAGGATTGTATGATGTTATTAGGAATAAATGCAAATAAATGATGTAATTGACTAATTATTAATGCAAAACTAATGTAATATGTA
Organism: Sequoia sempervirens; assembly: GCA_007258455.2. Classification (NCBI taxonomy): domain Eukaryota; kingdom Viridiplantae; phylum Streptophyta; class Pinopsida; order Cupressales; family Cupressaceae; genus Sequoia; species Sequoia sempervirens. The sequence goes on along the minus strand of VDFB02356639.1, from coordinate 20,400 downwards.
ATGTTTGAAAAACAATGTGATATGTAGAAAATGCAATAAAGATGAAAACTAAAGTAAATAAAATTGAACAAGGTCAAACATAGTGCACCTAGGAATTGAATGATGAATATGGGATGTTCTAAAATCTAGCAGAAATCAATCTAAATCACTAGTGGGAATCATTCGCCACTGATGGTGAATCAGTCCTGCTTCTAACAAAAACACCTGAAAACTGCTTTCTGACAGTCAGGAACTGGAATCTGACAAAATCACCTTTTTCAGCCTTATGGTGGGACTCAGTTTCCACTGATGGTGAATCAGTCCTCCTCCAAAATTCTATGAAATCAAAGGTCAATTATGTAGCTCCATATTTTCTCTTGTCTTCTTGTCGGGTTGACAGAGTCAAATCTGCAGAAAATGGATTGTAGGTTGTCTCCAAGCTTGAAGTAGGGTTTAGTTGACTTGAAACACTTTATTGACCACCTTTCAACACCTATTTGCTTGAAAAATATGCATACAAAATTCTCCAAACACACATGAAAAAGGGGAAAAATGGTTAAGGGTTAGAGTATAGGGATTTTCCTTGGTCAAATCCCACTTTGGTAATCAAACCCTTAATAAAGAAATGAAATGAAATAAGCAAGGAATAATGAATAAACAACATGCAAATGTCCTAAAATCACCACAACCTTATTGAAGAAATCTGAAGATACGTCAATGGCTGCTCCAAGATGCTTGATGAATGCTTGATTGAATGATGTAAAATGCTTGAATGCTTGAATGAGTGAATTAGTAAACTTGATGAATGGGGGTTGAAATGAGAAGAAAAACACTTATTTATACACATTTATTCCCTAATAACCCAATCATACCTCATCATAGGCTGACATAAGGTATTTTTAAATAAAAACCCGAAAGGAATTTAGAATTATTTTGAATTTGGAGCCAAGAGGGACTCATTCCCCACCCATGGAAAATGGGTCCCACCTTGGGCTTGTAAGTGGTTGTCAAGAATTAAGCCACATTTAATGTTGTTTGTTGGATTTACATTCAAAACTACACTTAATGAAGTCCTATGAGTGCATAAAGGGGTCAAATAAAGCATAAGAAAGGTGTAAAAAGTGATAACAAGCCTAGAAAAGCTTGAAATCTTGCTACAAGACTTTACAACACTTTATAATAGGACTTGACAAGTGATGAAAAGGTGACTTTTAGGTGAATTATAATAAGAAGAGTCTAGAAAAGTGTATAAATTTGTTACAAAATTTCACAACACCTTCACAAGATGTCATAATTTGAATATTTAGGGCATAATGTGAATGCATAAGTTACATTGCAACATTAAATCAAAGCAAGACAAGTCAAACATCACTTTGAGAGAAAGACCTAAAAGACCATGAAAATTTCAATGATCCATTTTTCTATGGTACACAACTAGACTGAGCAGTGGGAGGATGGGGGGAGCATAAGGTGAAGAGTGGGCAACACCAAAAGGGATAGGGGACTCAAGAGATGAGCTTGAGGGGAAGAGATCACCAGGAGGAGCTTTTGGGCTATCAGGAGGCATAGAAAAAACAACTGAGGCAACCTCCACTTCAGTCGAGGAGGCCAATTTCTCAAAACCATCGGGTGGCAAGGTGTTAGGTTGCCCACTAGGTCCTCGAATCAAGGGATAGTTTTTCCTCAAATGTCCCTCTTTCCTAAAGAGATAGCATGCACCTAGGCCATGAAGGATTTTGATAGGGAAAATGTGGATGACACCATCGATTTTAAGTCCAATATTATTCGTTAACTCCACCCCTGGGTTGAGGGAGGCAAGAACCCTCACGTTTAGGTTTGGCAATGTGACCCTGGGCCTATCTACCCTGATTACATTCCCAAATGGATCAATAATTTACGGGACAAAGGACCATAGATCTTGAGGTATGCTTTTAATTAACAACCACCTAGGGATTGATAGGACAAGGATTTCATCACAATTTTCTCCTAGAGTCCAAGAAAAAACCCTAAAGACAAAATTTCCAATGCTCCAGTAAGGCTTCTTTAAGATTTTTGCTTGCATGTCATGGGTTTTAAAATAAATTAAAAAAAAACCTTTTGTATCATTCTACACAAATAAAGTTGAACATTAAGGTTTTTATTCCACACTGAGTTAAACTAGTTATCAAGGTATTTTCTCACGGGGAGGTTATCCAGGTTAACCGTAGCCATGAAAAATGCAACCTTTGATAACCTACCTCTTTCTTTAAGAATAGAATCAATCATATCTACATTAAGAGCAAGAACAGTGGTGTTTGGAGGAATCCTATCTTGTGGTCCTCGTTGATACTAGAAGCCTCTACTTCACCTACAAAGTCAAAGGCAAATTTCACATTTCTCAGATAGAAGGATTGATCACTTGCAACAACATCACAGAAAGATTTGGGGCAGTTAATATCACTAACTACCTCCTCATCCCTTGTGGAGTCCCCAAGGGGCTCGAGGGGGGGCATCCCCCCTCCATTTCACTTCACATGGCTGAAAGGCCTTTCAAGCTAGAAAGCAATAGCGGAAAATGAAATTGAAAACCACATAGATCCAAACGCACAACAACAAAACACACATTGGGAAGGAAAAAAATGTGGAAAGATACAGAGGAGAATGGAGGGGACTTACCTTCTTGGGGGAGGGCTAAGCCTCCCCCACCACCACGCCACTGAACCCCAAACTAGGCCGTCAAACTAGAACTCTACAAAAATAATATTATTTTATCATTTTAAAGTGTAAATTTAGCTTTTTAATTTATTTTAACACATATATGGCTAGTAGGGGTATGATTGAATCAATTTAATTATATAATTCTTATGATGGTGCTATTTTTGAGATATTTAAACATCATAATGAGATATTCAAAGGGGTAAACAGTCATGTTAAGATATCTTTGATTTACTCACCAATTCCCAAGTTCATGAGATGTTCTTGCATTATAGAGGTAGGCTTAAGGTTAGGTCCTATTGTGTCATTAGAATCTTGTTACAATACCTCTTAAATTTATGATCATTGGTTGGAAACCCATCATATGTATCTCCAAAAGGATGAGTTACCCCAATATTTTTGTAAAAAATTATGTGGACATGTTAATTTAGGTTTAGGTTTGAGAGTAGACTACACTTATTTTAATTTTTATATTGGAAATGGTATGAGAGAATTTGTAGTTGAGATCAATTTAGCCAACAAAGGCTCCACCTCATGAAGATAAGATGTGATGAGTGGGTTCCAACACTTTGGGTTTCTCACCATATTTTTCAAATTTTGTAGATCCAACCATTTACTCTTCTAAGGAGGGTGTGTATTAGAGTATTATTGCCATTACACATATTATAGAAAACATCTCATTATATTGTGTAAGCAAGGTTTTATTGAGGCTATATGACTTCATACATTTTATTTTCTATTCTCCACATATGAGCCATATATTCAAGTAGATTTGGTATTTCTAGAAGACATGATAGGTATATATGATATATTGGTGAGTTGCATAGAGTGGATACATGTTTGAATATATAATTTCTTAGTACATATTATATGATCATCTCATTGCATTACACCCCTCTCAATGTTGTAGCTACACATGTTCAACAAAACTTGGTTAAGACACAATCATATACAACCAAAATGAAACCCTATTTTATATTGAGGTGGGTGGAGATAATGCATGTGACCTTTTGGGGGTTGTGAATTATATTATTAGTGATGCTCTTGATTTTATAAGGTAGTATGGGAACACACATAACTTTTATTTAATGATATTGTGCATATTCTTTCACTTAGTGAGGCCACACTAAAAAGTTCCATTCATGCTATAGTTGAAGAATATGAGATAAATTATAAATATTTGGATCAGAATGACCATATTGTTATAAATATTGGTGTATAAATAAGGTTAGTTTATGTTTTAATGTTATCTTGAATAATTTAATTTGAAATGATGTATTTATCATGTTTTCAAAAAAATTATTTATGTGTCTAGCCTAGTTAATCATGACACAAACTTACTTAGAGTGGCATAAGGTGCCCTTGTGATCATGATATGAGCCAATATAAGAACATTACTACACATGTAAATTTAATAAAATTGAATTAACATATTATTTACATATAGGGATTTAAAGTATTCCCTTCATCCTAGATCTCTATGTAAAATATATTAATATGTTTTGTATATTTACATTGAGTATATAAATATTTATTTGCATCCAAAAATTTGATTCCTTAAATGAGGATTGTATAGATTGGGAAATGATTTTTACAAATAAAAGACCTACTTCAATTAATATACCTTTACGCATGCCTATACAGAATTTTTAAGTACAAGTTAGAAAAGGTGGATAATTAACTAGAGAAATTGGTGATATAGTAGAATTGATCACAAAAGAAGATTGATTGAACACATTAAGATTACCATTTTGGGATTTTCATTTAATATCTAAGAATTACTTAATAATAATTGGATAAGTAGGAAAAGTTAAATGGAAAAGTAGAACTTAAATAAAGTTGGATCAAAATATTGGTTAGGTAAATGTCTTAAAGCAAGAGTAGTTATTAATGTTATGGATCATCCTCATGGGTGTGGTGAAGGAAGAGCTCCAATTGGTAGAAAAACCCTTGAACCCATGGTGCTATAACACACTTAGAAAAAATATTCACAAGAGAAATGAATATAATAATATTTCATTCTTTAAAAATTGATGCAAGTATATATCTTCCTACATGTGTTTATAACCATAGGGCTTAGGGTAGTATTTATATGAATCTTGTTTAGAAAATGAGACTTTCTTTACTAGGAGATGAACCCATTCATCATAGATTTTATATTTGATACATATATATTTTAGTTTTATTTTGTACATGTACATGTTCAATTTTTGATACTTTTAGACAAGTATAATTGATGTGTACATTGTATATCATGTTTTAGAAATTAGTTATGAATAAATAATCTACTATATTTTGTCTCTTAATTTATCAATGTGAAATATGAGAAATTATAATTTACAAGGTTAAATTAGACATATATTAGATTAGAGTGGTTTTTAAAACTCTAAACTATATTTTGAATTCAATAAATCAACATATGTGATCTTAATTTTTTCAATAAAATTTAACCAAAGGTCTAAAAATTACATTAATATTAAAATAAAATATTATAGAGAGTATCAAATTTACATAGCTCCAACAAGTGGAGGAAATTCCAAGAGGATAAAATTAGCAATCCAAAAAAATAAAAATTTTGAAGGAACAAAATGGCTTAACCAAGAACATTCGTAGAATATGCAAAGGAGCCACATAACCAACAAAACATGAGCAATTTATTTTTTCACAAAATGGCCTTCATATTCAGTCAAGGAAATAACAATAGGGGGAACTCGGGGGTGGGATATATGAGTGATCAAAGTAATCATGATGTGATAGAGCTCCATTATTCTCCCACACAATAGGGCACCCAATTGTTTCTTATGTAAAAAGTAGCAATTTCTACCATAGATTCATCTTTCTTATGGAGGCCCCATTTTAAGGCAATGTATGCACACAATAAACCATAATTTTCCTTTAAATATTAATGCTTAAATAGACCCCCAATAAGGGCTTTCCCATTATGTAAATCATAATCCCTTATTTTATTGTTGAGCAAATGAACTAGGAAGAATTTCTTATGAACATAATCAACAACAAACTGCCCAACAAGTGCATATGATTCGAAAATATCTATAGAATTTGAAGGAAAGAATGAGGCTACCTAAGATGGGTACAATAATTGTGGAGAAACATGTATAATTGGTTCACCCACAATGACTTTGATGGCTATCTCCACATATAGGGAAGCATAATTACACAATACTGAGAGAATGAGCATAATGAATGACACGTGTTCCTTAATCTATGTATAAAGGCTAACACATGAGTCCCCAAATAAAATCATATGAAAGTGGAAAGATTACAAAGCCTCACCTTTAACCCTAATTATTAAAACAAAACTACCAAGCCATCACAACAAAGGATGGTATTGCATGGGAAGATTGGTGCAGTCACAGATGGAGGGTCCAAAAAGAACCATCCAACTATGCAACTTAGAGTCAACACAATGGAAATAACACAAGAAAATACTCAACAAACATAGATATTTATTGAATCAATAATTGAGAATCTTACATGCATCATATGGCTCATATGTAGAAAAACTAGGGCTCACAGGCCTGCACAAGGGCATTACAATATTACAACTGACAAAAGGCCTTATTAGATTCCACAACCTATAAGGTTGGATTGAATTGCAAACTATTTCTAATGGTTTACTTGATTGAATATTGAAATACTTTTCAAATGACCTTAAATATGATTCTACATCTCCCATAATAGTCAGTGTTAGCCTCAAGGGTTTATAAACCCCAATGAATGATCAATCATGTGGGTCAGCCTTAAATCATGAAAGATAATCCTTCATGAAATGAAACATATTGTGGATCTCCAAGAAAGATCCCCTTGGACCCAAAATGTGTGTATGATGTTCCATTAAGCTTCGTATGCTCTAGAATAGGTCTTCATAATGAATTTTGGATCAGGTTGGCCTCAAATGCTCTGACTAAGAATAACAATGAAATTTTGAGAGTAATAAATTTCTAAAAATGAATGCAAAACAACTAAAATCTGGATATGATGTAGATGTTATATCCTTCTCCATGAGCTGAGAAATGATAATGTAGTGAAATGTAAAATGAAATGCTAAAACTGATATAGAATGAAATGCAAGAAAATGAATGTTTTTGGTTGATACAAGACTGCCTTTACAACCAAGGATGCTCTTGCATTAGACACATGGGGTTGGAAGAAAAGTGAGTCCCTCACTTTCCTAAGGATAGAGGAAAACCACAGTGGTCCACCTCAGCCTAAGAAATCCATGATAAACCCTCCACTAGCCTACCTTTCCACTTTACTAAGTATTTCTTGTATTGCTTGTTCCTAGTGCTCCTTTCGATTCTGGTATCCAAAATCTACTCAATCTCCTATGGTGGTTGATGTGGTAACTACTCTTTTAAATCAAATTCGATGCTACTACCACTTAGCTATCCTTCACAATACTCATAGATGTCTGTAATATTGAAAATAGGTGATATACCAAGTGTCTCTAGTAACTCCACTTCATATGCATTTTCAAAATCAAAATTTCTGAGAATCTTGCATGGCCCAATCTTCCTCATCTTTAGATTATTGTATGTACCTACTGGAAACCTTTCCTTCCTAATATATACCATAAATTCCTCTCCAACAAAAAATTCCTTATGTCTCTTCTTCTCATCTGCCTTCTTATACTTATTGTTCATGTCCTCCAAGTGTTTTTGGACTTGACTATGCAATGTTTCCATGAATCTTGCAAACTCTTCTTCTGTATTCCTCTTATTCTCCATACTAATGTCTTTGAGCTCTGCAACTCCACTGGAATGTATTCTTATCACAATCTCAAATGGTGTTTTTCTTGTAATCTATTTTACTGAATTATTGTATGCAAACTCTACTTGTGGTAGAACTATATCCCAGTTTCTTTCCTTATCTCCAACCAAACATTTCAATAAGTTACCTAAACTTATGTTTACTACCTCTATTTGTCCATCTGTTTGTGGGTGATATGCTAAACTAAACTTTTGATTTGTCTTCATCTTCTTCCACAATCTCATCCAAAAGTATCCAATGAACTTGGTGTCCTTGTCTAAAACTATACTCTTTGGTAATCCATGCAATGTCACAATATCCTTGAAAAATAAGTTAGTAACATGCACAACATCATTAATCTTTTTGCAAGGAATGAAATGTGCTATTCTAGAAAATTTGTCTACTACTACAATTATAGAATCATATCCTCTCTGTGTTCTTGGCAATCCCACTATGTAATCCATGCTTATATCTTCCCAAGGTCTCTCTGGTACTGTAAAAGGTTTATACAATCTAGTATTTTGACTACTCCCTTTTTCTACTTGACAAATTCTGTAACTTTGAACATACTTCCTGACATCCTTATATATCCATGACCAAAAATAGTGTTCACTCACCAAATCTACTATCTTATCCACTCCAAAATGTCTTGCTAGTCCTCCACTATGCTTCTCCTTAATCTGATTCTCCTGCATTGAACTCTTTGGAATACACAACTGATTTCCTTTAAACAACATGTCTTCTTGAATGAAATAATCCAATCATTGAATCCGATCTGTTACTACTAGTTTTTTTAAATTCTCTCCATGCTTTAGAAAAATATGGATCATCCTCATACATGTGCTTCAATTCCTCAAATCCCAACACTTCTACCCTCATCTATGTTAGCAAATTACTCCTCCTGCTTAATGCATTTGCAAATTTGTTTGAATTGCCACTCCTATGCTTTAATACAAATGTATAACTTTGCAAGAATTCAACCCAACTCATATGTCTTTGATTCAACTTTCCCTAACTGTTCAAATACTACAAGGCTTGATGACCAATATAGAAAACAAATTCCTTAGGCAATAAGTAATGTATCTACTTCTTCAAGGCTTCAACTATGGCATAGAACTACTGATCATAACTTGAATATTTTCTTTCAGAATCATTCAAATTCTCACTAAAACAAGCTATGGGTCTTCCTTCTTGACTCAATACTACAATTGCGTTTCCACTAACATCACAATCAACTTGAAATACTTTGCCAAAATTAGACAATGCTAACACTAGTTGCTCTATCACCTTTTTCTTCAATAATTCAAAACTTTGTTGTGCTCTGGATGTCCACTTAAATAATTTCCTATCTCCTTTCATTTTTTTTGTCATGGGTGCATAAATGCTACCAAAGCTTCTAATAAAATTTTGGTAGAAACTAGCCAATCCATGGAATGATCTTACCTCTCTAATGTTCACCGGTGTAGGCCACTCAATAATTTCTCTAACTTTCTCAAGGTCCATCTTCAATCCTTTAGTAGAAATGACAAAACCCAAGTACACGAAATTTTTCTTCATGAAGCTACACTTGATATTAATCAACAAATTCTCTTTTCTCAACCTCTGCAATACTTTTTTGATGTTCCAAAAATGTTCTTCTCTAGTCTTACTAAAAATTAGAATATCATCCAAATAGATAATAACAAACTTACCAAAGAGTTTCTTCAGTACCTCATTCATCAATCTCATGAAGTGATAGGTGCATTATTCAGTCCAAAAGGCATCACTAACCATTCATATAATCCTTCATTAGTCTTAAATGTAGTCTTCCATTCATCTCCTTCTCTGATTCTAATATTGATGATATCCAATCTTTAGGTCAATCTTTGTAAAATATTTTAATCCACTCAAACAGTTCATAATATCATTCATCCTTGGCAATGGGAATCTATACTTTATAGTGATCATGTTGTTTACTCTTGGGTATGTACATATTCTCCACCCTCCATCTTTCTTTGGTGCAAGTACAATAGATACCGCACATGGTCTTAAGCTCTCTTTGATCAATCCATTCTTCAACAACTATTGTATCTGCATCGATTCAATTCTACATTCTCTGCAAGTGTCATCCTATGTGTTGATTTGTTAGGTAAATTTTCTCCCAGTATTAGATATATATGATGAGTAATGCTCCAAACTAGCAGGAGTCCATCTGGTACCTTCTTTGATATGATGTCTTCATACTTTGTCATTGGTCTTGCTACTTCTTCACTCTCTACAATAGAATTATCAGTCCCTAGATTACCACCCTTCTTAGGAATCAATGCAAAACACATGTTCTCATGTCTCAAACCATCCAAAAAATTCCTCCCATCCACCAAACATAGTTTGGAAGTGCTAAAAGCTTCACTTTTCCCCTCTTTCTCCAAAGGTATCAACTTAATTCTCTCGCCATTTGAAGTCACAGTAAAGGAATTTCTTCTTCCATCATGAATTTTTTTCCTATAATATTGTCATGGTCTTCCTAATAGTAAATGACATGCATCCATAGGAATAATATCACACAATACTTCATCCTTATATGTTCACCTATATGAAATTTCACCAAACACTACTCATTCACCAATATTTTATGTTCAACTTGAATCCATGCTATCTTATAGGGGTTTGGATGTTTCAATATCTTCAAATTCAACTTGGTTACCATCTCTTATGAAACTAGATTATCAATGCTACCACTATCAATGATAACTTTACATACCCTTGATCTAGACTTACATCTTGTTCTAAACAAACTTTTTCTTTGTGGTGGTTCCTAAGTCACTTCTTCATGTATCAAATCTCTCCTCATTACTAGTGATTCACCTTTCTCAAGTTTCCCAACTAAATTAGGGGATCCAACAAGTTCTTCATCCACATAAGTTGTTCTTTCAGTATGCTCAATTTTCTTATCGATACTTCCTTAATGAAATTCCAATGCTCTATGTCCTTCACCTCCACACTTGAAACATGTTCCTTTGAATGGTTCTCCTCAAATCTTCCTTCATATCTCCTATATCCATCATTGTGGTAAGAAATATGACCTCCTCTATCATTGCGGTAGAAATTTCTATCTTCTCTTCCTTTGTGGTATGAATTACAGTCCTTTTCTTCACTACGATAGGGTTTTCCATCTTTTTTTTGCTTTGCATAAGGTCTTCTTTCTCCAGACTATGATCCACTCTAGAATCTTTCTCTTGCACTTCTCTGTCTTTGTTCAAACTCCTTGTTCATATTTTCCTCTACCTTTAGCACAAATTGGTATGCTTTGTCAACTAATGTCATCTTCACCAGGATCAATTCTTCTTGGATGTTTGTTCTTAGTCCATTGATGTACCTCACAAATTTCTCTTTGCTTTCTTCACTATGTCCAGCCATAATACTCATCTTTTAGAAATCTTTGGTATACTCTTTCAAAAACCTCTCCTTTTGTCTTAGGTTCTACAATATTTTCAGTAATTCAAGCTCATAATCAGTAGGTATAAATTAATTCTCTAGATTTGTCACCATCCTATCCCACTTTATGATTTTCTCCTTTCCTCTCCTTTTTTGATCCAATTGAATTTATTTCCACCATAAAGCAGCATGATCTTTCAACTTAGTTTTTGCAAATCTCACTCTTTCGGGATCTTCAATTTATTCATATTCAAAGTATTCTTCCATATCATTGATCCAATCAATCAATTCCTCAAGGTTTAAATTTCCCAAGTAATTATGAATTTTAATTTTAGGTTGCTTACCAATCTTGGAAATAGCTTTCAACATCTTTACTTGATTTGATTCTTCCTCTTCTTCTTCTAGGGTTTCTTCATTGTGATTCATAGCATGATCTAACTCATCATGAATTTCACAAGTTCTGTTTAGGGTTTATACCTCGCATTCTATCTTCTTATGTTGCATCTAATCAGACTCTCATTGCTCGCATCATTACCAACATCTTATCCATTATTTCAGTGACATTCACCATAGCAAGTGCTCTCCTTGGTAGCATCTCTCTCCTTGAATCCAATGCAACTGCCTCAATTCAATGATCTGGCTACAAGGTTTTTAATTGCCTCACATTCGACAATTAGTTGAAAACACATGCAATCTACCTTAGGTCAATGATCTATTCACAAAAATGAATGCCTTTAGGACATAAAAACTCACTATGATACCACTTAGTGTAGTCACAGATGAAGGGTCCAGAAAGAATTGTCCAACTGGGTAGCTTAGAGTCAACATAGTGGAAATAATACAAGAAAATACTCAGCAAACATAGATCTTTATTGAATCAGTAATTGGAAATATTACAAGTATCATATTCCTCATATGCAGAACAACTAGGGCTCATAGGCCTAACTCAAGGGCATTACAACATTGCAACTCACACAAGGCATTATTATGGTCCACAACCTAGAAGGGTGAATTAAATTGTGAACTATTTATAATGGTCTACCTGATTGACTACTGAAATACTTTCCAAATGACCTTAAATATGATTCTACAACTCCCATAATGGTTTGTGTTAGCCTCAAGGGTTTACAAACCCAATGAATGATCAAGCATGTAGGTCGGCCTTAAAACATGAAAGATAATCCTTTGCAAAATGAAGTATATTGTGGATCTCCATGAAAGATCTCCTTGGACCTAAAATGCTTGTATGATGTCCCATTAAGCTCTACATGCTCTAGAATAGGTCCACACAATGAATTCTAGACCAAGTCAGCCCCAAATGCTTTGATTGAGAATAATAATAAAATTCTGAGAGTGATAACTTTATAAAAATGAATGAAAATCAACTAAAATATGGATATGATGTAGATGGCGTAGTGTAGATGCTATATCTTGCTCCACGAGCTGAGAAATGATAATGCAGTGAAATGCAGAATGAAATGTTGAAACTACTATAGAATAAAATACAAGAAAATGAATGTTTTTGGTTGATACAAGATTTCTTTACAACCAGGGATGTTCCTGCATCAAAGATATACAATAGTCATTTGCTATCTTTGATATGCATGATAAAAGGAAGTGATGGGAATTCAAATGAGTTGGTATGTAATTAAAATATTTTTTCACATCATGTTGAATTCAAGAGCTGATGTCCTTCATACATGACATCAAAACCTTCACTTAAACAATCAAATTGTTAGAATACATTCATATTTTGGGTCCTACACTCAATTTTAATAATATGCACAACATTTGATATTTTTTTATTGAGTTTTCATCCAAATTGATAGCTCATTCATTATTCACAAATGAAATTAGCAAGGCTATCCATGAGTTGATTAGGATCCTTGTAGTAGTGACTTAATTGGTAAGACTAAAATTCTTCCAAAATCCCCTAGGCTTGTTGTAGTATGTATTTTATATTCTAGCAAGGGGTATTTGCTTTTTTACATGCATTTATCATATTCATAGTGTGATCAGGTGAAAATATTCATCCAAAAGCGTGTAACAACAACAAATATGCAAAAAAAAAAAACACCTAACACCTCAAGATTGGGCAAAAACGTTAACTTAACAAACGTAGATGAAACAATTATACCTTGCTAAGTTGCTCCTTTGGTTGGCCCTTTGATCTTTGATGTTGTGTATGCTCCTCTTGATGGAAAAATATGTGAAATGGGATGCAAAGATGGTTGAAATTAGATGAGTATGGGATGCAAGTTCTATGGTGAAGGCAAAGTGTGAAAATTGGCTAAGTATGGTTCAAATGTCAAACTGGCAAGAGTTTGGTAGCAAAATCATGAACCCCTTAAATGAGAGAAAAGAGGGGGTATTTATAGAAGAATTTGAATTCTTTAGAGAATTCAATAGTTGAGATTTATCCAACAAAGCCAAGATGAAGGGCTACATGGAGAGTTGAGGACTCACAAGTCCTCACATCTTGACATGTGGAATGTGGAGTGGCTAAGGATGCGATGATGTGTAAGTGAGGTAGAAGGAGGATACATGATGTGGAGGAAGGACAAGTACCTTGGGGGATGAGAAGATTTCCTCAAAAAGGAACTTTTTGTCTCCAAGTGGGAATGAAAGTGACTTTTGCAGAATTTTAGAATTTCTCAAAAATCTCCATGGGAAAAGGGAAAGTAGTTGGGAAAATAAATGTGAATTAAAAATTCACGTGCTTGGAAGAATCTCATGGAAAAAACAAGGTTCCAAAAATGGAAGCACTTGTCCACATGTGACTTGATGTGACAAGTCAAAGATTCTAGAAGATGCATGGGAAAGGGGGATTCTAGGAGGAATAAATATGAATTTTTAATTCACATGGGAAAGAGGGTCAATGCTAAGAAAGGAAAATGAAAAGGTTGACTAAAAAGGCATGCTAAATGTGGCTAATGACTTTGATTAAGGTTGTGCAAACACATGATTATGAGGATTAATGTGGGATTAGAAGCAAGTGGAAAATGTTGGAGGATGTGACATTAATTTTTTTATTAATGTGTGCACATCCTAATCCAAAATTAATTAAATTAATCCGGATTAGAAGTGGGTTATGGAGTATGTGACAATGAGAGATAAAAAGAGGAATTAAAAATTGATTTAAATTCAAGGGGGTCACATGACTAAATTAAATAAAGTGATGTATTGATTTAATTTAGAGAGGAAAGAAATAAAAGGTAAAAGTATTTAATTATTGAATTAAATACTTTAGGAACCTTATACGGATGATGAAATATTAATTAAATGTGTGATTTAATTGATACCGACGAAAAGAATGAAATAGGCGAATAAAGGGATGAATAAGGAGACAAGTTTGACCACATGGAAGTGGTCAAATTTGGATGTCTACACATAGAATCTTCTATCCAAGTATGTTGGATACTAATTTTTTTGCAAGGTTTAGGCCTACTAAAAGGGCATCATAGAAAGGTTAGGAGTAATTATGAAAAGGTGAGGAGTAATTACCTCTCTATAATTTACTAAAAAATTCCACATCCTTGAACCTCCTTGAGGATTTGCAATTGTGAAAATTATCTCTAGATAATTCAAATCCAAGTATTTAGCTTGCATTATTTTACTCCATTTATCATTTGGCTTTAAAAAAATGTTTCATGCAAGCTTTGCACCCAACACCAAGTTTCATGTTTCTAAATTTTGGACACTATCACCTTTGAAGTTTTTTTGTTTACACAATTTATCTCATGATACAAGAGGAATCTTGTGGATTCCCTTGTTATCCATATTCACTCTCCAGAGAAAATTCCTAATGGATTTTTCAATATCAGACTAAATCATTTTGGGTATCTTCAAAGATGACATGATATAATTTGGGATTGCAGATCAGACAACCTATATTAATCTTCTTGCATGAGATAACATTCTACCATTCCAAGAAGCCACTCTATTTTGGATTGAGGTGAATATTTTTTCCCAGAAATATGACTTATGAGAACCCACAAAGAAAGGAACACCTAAGTACTGACAAGGAAGAATATCACGCTTGAACTCTAGGAATGACAAAATTTGTACTATAACTCTTGGTGAAGAATTTTGAAATATTTTTTTGACTTACTTGGATTTATGGATTGTCTTGACACCTTGCAATCGTCTTTTAATACCAATGCTTTTTACTTTGGGAATGGTTGGTTGTCCAAAAATACAAGAATCATCAACAAATAAAGAATGCTTCATTGAAATAGATGTTCTTGGAATAACTAGTACCAATTTATATTTTTGTTCATTATGAGAAGAAATGATAGATTTTCTAAGGTATTTAACCATTAGAATGAAAAGGAAAGGGGATAGGGGATCACCTTGTCTAACACCTTGTGAAGTGCTAAAAAACATAAAGGATACCATTTTATTTTATTTTATTTCTCTTGATAAGCAAGAATAAATCCATTTGCACCATCTTTTAGCAAAGCCAAAAATTTTAAGAACTTTTAACAAGAATTCCCAATTTAACTTGTCATAAGATTTCATCATGTCAAGATTAATGATTATTGGCAGAAGCCTTTCCTAATGGATAGAGTGAAGCACTTCATGTGCAATAATAACTCCCTCAACTATTTATTTCCCTGAAATGAAACCACCTTTCTCCTCTAAAATAATGCTTAGAATAATTTTTGCTGACCTCAATGAAATAGCTTTGGAAAAAAATTAATATATAGTACTTCATAAAGAAAATGACCTAAAATCTATAAAAGTGGTTGTATTATTCTTTTTTTGGTATCAGAGCTATGTATGTAGTATTTGTTTCTTTTAGAATAACCCAATCTCTCCTAGATTATTTAGGAGCCAACCAAATTTCCTTACCAATGAAAAAAGTTGCTATAAAACCATCAAAACCTAGTGATTTATCAAGAGGCAATGAAAAATAACCTCTCTTACCTCATCCACAGTGAAAGGTTTCATCAAGTTTATATTATCTCCCTTAGTAACCAATTGAGGAATATTATGCAATGTTTTGTCAATGAGAAAATGAGAATTATTAAAAGAATAACCTTGAATGTGTTTAGATAAAAGATGAGTGAAAAAAGATACTGCTTCCTCTTGTATTTTCTTCTCTTTAGTGATGATTTCATTTGAAATTGATCTAATTAAAAATATTGTATTAGACTTTTACCTTATTTTGGTTGAATCTTGAAAAAAAATTATGTTTCTATCTAACCATCTTTTATCTAGAATTCCCTTCATTTCTATCTCCAATAGATTTCTTCTCTAGACAAAATCTCTTCAAGCTCACCTTGTAGTTTTTTTCTGATTTTGAAATGAGGAATTATTCATTCCAAATTTAATGATACACTCATTCAAATTTTGGAGATGCTTTTGCATTTCCTCTTTTTGAAATAAAAATGTTCTTGAAGTGATTATGGTTCCACTCTTTAATTTGTTGTTTAATGAAATGTAACTTCTTAATGATTTGAAACATTTTAGATCCCTCTCTAAATGGATCCTTTTCCCATCACAAATTCAGTAAATGTAAAAATTGACCATCTTTGAACCAAATTTCTTCAAATTTGAATGTTAATTTGAATACACTTATCCTCTTAGGGATCCCAAAAAATATTGGAAAGTGATTTGATCCATAGAATGATAGAATAAGCAATTTGAAGAAGTTTCCTATGTTGAATTTGGGGAAATAAAATTTTTGTCAAGCCTTTCAACAATCAAACAATTTTTTTCTACGATTGGTCCAAGTTAAGGAACCATTCATGGATGTGCAATCTGTTAGGGCATTGTCATGTATAAAAGTATTAAAATATTCAATTGTCTTTGGTGGTGGTACAATACCCCTAGAAATCTCATCTTGGCTAACCATTGCATTAAAATCTCCACCTAATAACATTTTCTCTTCTTTAAGCTGATTCAAGATGTGGGATAAGAGTCCCATAATATTTTCTTACCTACTATTGAGTTTGGCTTGTAAACATTAAATTAACCAAAATGTGAGCTAGAAATGAGTAACTTTTACAAGCATCTAATGATGCATAAAGATAGTTCCATTTGATCTGAATTATTTTTCAAAATAATTGTAAACCCCCTAGATGCACCTATATTAGGTGATTAAAAAAAGCACAATTTTGACCATTTGTTGAAAATTTCCTTTCATTGTTCCTCTGATTTTTTTTGTTTCTTGCAATAATATAATATCATTATCACTTGTGCCTAATTGACACTTACTTAAGCATCTTTTTTAGGGGCATTGATGCCCCTAATATTTCATGAAATAACCTTCATTTCACTCTAGGAGAGCGACACACTCTCCTCAATCTCAAGGATTTATCTAGAGTGGCCTAGATACCCACCTCAATTTCTTCATGGATGTTCTTGCTTTCAGATATTCTCCTTCTATATGGTGTCGCTGCTCCTTTTTTCTCCAACCTCTTAGTTTGATTGATTGAAAGAGTTTGAGAAAAATTATATTGCAAATCTTCATTTAATACTTCATTTTCTATTTCATCAACCATTTGAGATCCAGCTTTTTTGACAAGATCTTCAACCATTTCCTCAGGATTTTCTTGATTTAGCATTTTTTAAACATCTGAGACAGGGTTTAATTCCAATAAAGGGGAAGAACAATGAATATATCCTTAGTTAATTTCTTCATTCATATCATTCACATACAACTTGATAAAGAATGAAGGGGAAGAACCCACTACATTTGTAGGTGATTTAATCACCAATAACGAAGTGGAACCCTCATAGGTGTCTTTGACTATTTCAACTTCCTCAAAACATCTATTGATATCATTTACAATTTGAAATTACAAGGTTTCCTCCTTAGATTTATGAGTATTTACAGAAGGAGGCCAAACCCTTTCTAGCTCCACTTCTCGATTTCCTATAAGAAAAATATCTATTGGACCTTGATTCCCTTTGAACCCCAAAGCATCCTTAATACCAATACCATGTATTGTTACATCATTATTAGTTTGTGGTTGGGGGCTCTCTTCTGGATGCTCATAGACCTTATTAATTTGATTAGTACTAACACACTCACTAGCTAAATTCCCATGCTTATGATTGATCAGATCTTACAATAAACACTTTTTGAAACCAATAACTATATGCAGAAAAGATTTCAATAAATTTAGGAGGGGGCTTCAATACATCAACCAAAATTCAAAATCTAACTAGTAGTTTAGATTATTGAAATGATTCCAAATCATGATTATGAAAAATCCTCATTGTATTACCTATGGTTTCCAAAAATTTCGAATCTCTATATTCTAGAGGTAAATTAGGTAACACGATCCAACAACAAAAATATTTAATTTTAATCGTTAAAAGATCAAAATTTAGAACCCATGGTTGAATATACAAACCCAACCCATTTGAAAGCCATTCATTTTTCCTTGAGAATGACGTCTCACCTCAAAAGTTTTGAAAATGGTCAAAGAAAGAATAAATCACTTACATCCACCGAGTGATCATTAACCCAAGAACAAAGATCTTCTTTATTAGGAATAAGTTTAAAGATCTAATCCATGTCATTTTCCAACTGATGTAGATTTATGGAAAAAAAACAAGTGTATATATGCCTAATTTGAAATTTTCACACATGATTTACATATAATTTAGTATAAATAGTGTTACTAAAATGCAAATATTTTAGATCTGATAGTTTAACGTATATGATGATTTAATGTTTTAGTTTTGTAATTTTTTAATTTGATTTAGAAACATATTTTTGATATAAAATTTTAATTTGATAAATTCATATGAGAGGATTTAAAAATTATATGGAATGTTTGTAAATTGTAAATTTTAATTTTTATATTAATTTGAATAAATTTGATTGCAAGTTAAGTAGAATAATTTTAGTATAAAATAATTATGATGTAAATTAATAATTTTATAATATAATTTATTAGATGTTATAAATTATGTTTATTTAATAGATCTTTATTCTTTATTAGGTTTTAGCAATTTTTAAGTTAGTTTTGTTAAAATAAAATTAACTTAGTTATCTATAATTTTTAATTTAAGATAATCATCTATTTGTTTCTAATTGGGAGTTGCCTAATTTTAAATTAAAGTATTTTCTAAATTTTAAACACTGTGAGTTAATAATTCATAAATTTAAATGATTTTGAAATGTTGGATAATTTGATATAGAGATTAATTTTTAACTTGTAATGATACTAACATGATTGCAATATAATTTTCTTTTGAATTAATTTTTATTAGATAATTTTAATATTAAATGTAGTCATAATTGCATAAAATATTTTTTCAAGCGATTTGATCAAAATTTTAAATAGAAAAGCATAATTTAGTTCATTACAACATATACATTTATTTAAAATTTAATTATTATTAAGGTGAAATTAAGAGAGTTGTAAAGTATTTATATGATTAATAAGAGGTTACTAATTTTGTGGGTTTTATTGTGTTCCTACCTTGTGTTTCCTATTTTGAGTCTTTCCATTTCTAGTTCTTTTGTTGTTTCTAGGTTGTTATTTTGCTATTTTGTTGTAATGTTGTTATAGCTTTGTTGTGGAAAATCCATTTTTCTCTCTATTTCTATTTCCTTCGAGTACAAGGGTTGAGGCCCTTTCAAAAACCTCCTTTTTACCCTATATCAAAAAATTAATAGAGTTTTATATGCTCTAAATGTTTTTTATATTACATATTAAAAATAGATTGTTCAATATAAATTATCTAAAGAATAAAGCAATCTAGAAAACATAATTATCATTCATCAACACTCCAAAAATATTACTATTACAAGATCTAGTAATAGAAAAAATAATCTATATAACAACATAATTTTTAAAGTATCACATCAAGTCTATATCACTAGTTACATCCTAAAAACAACTTATTCTTAATTTTGATCCATATTTTTCATCTCAGGCTTTGAGTTAGATTCTACTACATTTACTTGGTAAACTGTTAGATGTTCCATTAATCAAAATTCTCATATTATATTCAATACAATATTTTTTAATATAATAATGAGGGTTCTATAAGGACTCCTATGCTTGAAAATGAGTCAGAGTTGTAAAAATTTATTATACAAAATTATAAACAATATGAATTGTTAAAACCAATAAGTAACAACTCTATAACCTTGTATTATAATAAAGAATTACTAGCTAGAAAAGGTAAAAAATGAAGTTGCCACAACTATTTACTAACATAAAGAATAAGCAATGCAAAATTCCCTAGAACAATCATAAGTATAGGAGAAACAAAAATTTGTATACCAATGAAACTCTAACCCACTCGGGCAACAATCATGATTCATTAACAATGCATACCTAGTATAAATGATTACTCAACCCAAGCCTCTACATCATTTGTTGATCGAGTTGGGTTTACATTGAGGGGGAAAATGTGGGGTAAAAATTGTCAAATGGATACCCATTTGGTAAAAATTGGATACTTTTTAAAATATATATATATTTTCTCTTATTTAGGGCTTTGAACCTAGTCAAGTATCCATTTCTAAAAAGATGGAATTTGACTTTTGTACAAAAATTCCACTACTATCCC